>JALBCR010003450.1:0-77484 GCA_030710515.1 Abscondita cerata | reverse complement strand
TTATATGAAATAGAATTATTAATTCTGCAATTAGTGTATTCGCTAGTCAGTAAATTTAACTTTTCTTTTTTAAGTAGAAACAAGCTTTCTATATTAAGTAAAATCATTTTAGTTCTATTGAAAGCATTTTAAACTCTTTTTCTGATATTAATGTAATATTAGGGGCGATTATAATTTATCAATAATCGATTGGATAGTAGAGAGGAATCCTTTTGTTTCCAAAATTAAAATCAGAAAAACTTTTTACTTCAATCATTTATTGATAAACAATACTTCAGGTAAATTGATGCAACAAATTTTTGTAAAATGCAGTAAATAGAGTTACGTGGTGTTACACTGTAGCAGTAAGTTTCGTAGCAGCAAAAATAAGTTCGCATCATAAAAATCTCATCTCATCTCATCTCAACAGCCTTATTCTTCGGTCCATTTCTGGACATAGGCCTCTCTCATTCTTCTCCATTTGTCTCTTATCTTAGCCTGTCGGATCCACATCAACTTGCAGATCTTTTGTATCGTCTGTATCGCATTGGTGGACGTCCCCTAGATCTCTTCCCCAAATAGGGCCTCCATTTCAGTATTGTATTGGTCCACCTTTCATCCTTATATCTGGCCACATGGCCGGGCGTAGTTCCACTTTAATTCTGCCACTGCCCTCGGCAACGCCTCTTTGCCTTTGTTATGCCTCTATCCAAGTGTTTGTTCTTCAATATTTCATTGTTATGCCTTAACATTTGGCGCTCTATTGCCTTTGTGTCACTCTCTTAATTTCTTCATCGAGTGTTTCGTGAGAGTCCACGTCTGAGCTCCGTATGTCAGAACGGGTAGGACACATTGGTCAAATAATTTAGAACGTAGATGCATCAGTATATTTTTATTTTTAGCGTCTTACTTAATTTCCCAAATGCAGCCTGCTTAAGTTTTCTTCTTCTATAAATTTCTATTTTGATTTTCTTCCAAGTTTTATCATATGTCCTAAATAAACATAATTCTCCACTTCTTCCAGTTCTTGGTTTTTAATTTTTATTTTCTGCCCAGGAACTACTACACATAACTTTTGTTTTTGTTAGACCTGTTTAGACCTGGATTTCATTTGATGCTTTGTCCAACTCTGTTAACATATTCTGGAGTTGTTCGGGGATTTCATGGCTAAGAATCTATGTCAATAGCGAATCTGAGGTTGTTGAGTCTTTTTTCCATTTATTTTGTTATCTTTACTAATAGAGTTGTTTCTTCTAAGGCATTCAAAATACCTTGGTGGAGAGAGTATCCCCTTTGTCTTATACCTCGTTTTATACTAATCGGTTTGGTGTTCTCATGCAGATGTATAGTGACATAGCTTTCTAATATATGTTTCAAGTAGCCTTTATATCGGTGGTCTGTTCTATGTTTCAAAGACTTCATAATTGCTCAATGTTCTACTGTGTCGATAGCTTTAGTAAAGATATTAATGGAAAACCAAACTTTTTCTCTTTCGTTTTTGCACATTTGCACCAAGTACGGGGTAAGGTTTGATGAACTAAGTATAATTTTAAATTTAAAGGAAACCTAAGAGTGATACATGTGCACCGATAAAAACTATATAGTACTGGGCCACTTCATATAATAATATAATATCAAATAAAATTCTACCTTTATAAATTAATTAAAGTATTAATATTTCTTCATCACTCTTGTATTAGTGTTCCATCTGTCCCTTTCCTCTGCAATAGTCCCAGCCTGATTCCATGTTATTCCCTTTGCTTTTAGTAATTCATTGACCTCTCCATCCCATGTCTTAATTGGCCTTCATTTTCTTCTTTCTAGTTGTTTTGCTTCCTACATTTCTGACTTGTCGTTTATCATTTAATCTTTTGAGACACCACTCAACTGTAATTTTTCTATTATTTTCTTAACGTCAAATCATCAGTTTATTTCTTATTTCTTCATTTCTTATTCTATCCATTATCGTTACTTTTGCTATTTTTCTCAGATACTTCATTTCTAAGACTTAAAGCTTTTTTGTATTGTTTCTCGGTAAGCACCCCTATGTTTCACATCCACATACAGGGTGTCCAGAAACTCTCCTGACAAACCAAGACCGAGATTCTCAGATAAATTTTAAGACAATTCTAACCTAATTCACCTAGTCCGAAAATGCTTCCTAAGGGGAGCTAGACCTCTTTGAAGATGGCCAAATTCTTAATTTTTAATTGTATCTTTCTTTCTTTCATTGTAAGGTCATTTTGATTATGATATTGGTTTCTTTTTAATACATTCTTTTTTACATTATTTTATTTATTCCTTGATTTAATTTTTACTAGTATAGCTTTATTTGTCTCCTAATTTTTGAAAGCATCTTTCACTATCAGGTTTTACACCTAATTTTTCTTCTATGATTTTTTCAATCTTTTCTTTATATTCTGTTGTTGTTATTTGTATTCCCTTCACTACTATATTTAATTTCCTCTTTTTTTTCTTTGTCTTGATCTTCAAGTTTGTCTTCTATATTTTCTAATTTTGTTTTCAACCCTTTGATTTTCGAATTTTATTATTTTTCATTCTTATCCTCTTTTCTAGTTTTTCTTAATTCTGTACTCTGTCTGATTCTTTCTTTTTGAATTCTTCTTTAAAGTATTCCATATTTATTTTGAAGTCTTCTTTTGTAATTTCCTGTTTCCATTCTTCTAGTTTTTAAATATTTCTTCCATTTCAAGTTTTTCTTTTTCTTGTTCTATTAATTTTCTCCACTACTTGTTTTTTTGTGGGGATCTTATTGTTTTCTTATTTTTTGAAACGCCGCTTTTTCTGCTTCTTAGGTTTTGCAGGCTCTTCTAATGTTTCTTCTGATCTTTTACTTTTTATTTTCTCTGGACCTCCTGGTAAACTGTTAGCTCTTTTGTTCTGAGATTTTCTGGCTTCCAATCTGTTCATTTAATTTTTAATTTTTAACGTTCTTTTTAATTATTTTAATCTTTTATTTTTGTTTCATATATAACGTTGTGTGTATCTGTCGCATGTTATTTTAAATACAGGGTTATTCAACTGACGCTCGCCATTGGGATCTCTGAATCGTGAGAGATAGAAGGTTAGTTAATTGGGGCAAAGTTGAAGATTTTGGTGCTTGTTAATGTAATTATTTTAAACGTTTCCCGAACGCCGACAACCTCATAGAACAGATTTTTAAGATTTAGATAGAAATCTTGTTCAATATGGTTGTTTTAAAAAGCCAAGTCGACACTATGGTCGTGAAGATTAGCAGACGAAGATTTACAAAATATCCTACAGCAGGTATATCTTTATTCAATAGTTTAATATGAAAGTTATTAAGAATATTCTATGGGTAAATGATAACTCAACGACATCAACTAATAACATAAGCTCAGAATTTAAATTTGCCTCAAACAACAGTATGGCGTACTTTACATATTAACAAAAACAAACCGTACAAGATTCACGTATCTCAAACGCTTCACGCAGGTGATGATATTCGTCGTTTAAATTTTTGTAATTGGTTTGTGCGCAAACTACATGATGCACAGTTTGTAAATAGGATTATTTGGTCTGATGAGTATCAATTTACCAATGTAGGATGTTCAATCGAAAGAATGAGTATTACTAGGACACCAAAAAATCGCTCGCTTTGGAAGAGATCAGAAATCAAACACGCTTCCATTTGAAAGTCTGGGCTGGAATATTAGGTGATCGTATTTTGGGTCCATTTACTTACAATGAAGCATTGAATGGAGAACGATATTTACAGTTTCTCAACACTCAGTTTTTTAATTATTTGGACGATATTCCTTTAATACAAAGAAGAAACGCTATGGTTCCAACAAGACGGTGCACCACCACATAACACTAATTTAGTACGCCAATTTCTTAACCAACATTTTTACAACAATGGATAGGTAACCGAGGAGCAGTAGAATGGCCCATAAGATCTCCTGACTTGTCTTGTTTAGATTTCTTCTTGTGGGGATATATCAAAGATAAAATTTATAAAACAGAAAGTAATAATATTGATGAACTAAGAATTAAGATTGTTAACACATTTGCAGCGATACGCAGGCGAGATATACAAAGAGCGGTAGATAGGATTGGATACAGAGCGAACCTTTGTATGCAAGAAAATGGTTTTCAATTTGAGCATTTACTGTAAATATTTTATTGTAGTTTTGTGTTTGATGCTTTTAATTGGTTTTACTTTGTGTTATTTTATTTGTTGATATTAGATAGGTTTGTTTTATTTCATTTTTTAGTCTACAATTGACTACACTTTAAAATACATTTTTTATTTCAATTGTTTTTCAAATCAATAATAATAATAGATGTTTCTACAAATAAAAGTATCTTATGTAGTACAATGTTGAAATCGCCAAAAAACAATCTATCTAAATATAAAACAATTGATTAGGACGTCCGCAAGAAAAAATGAACCTGATGATGGTTCTAAAAAATCAAAACGTTTTATGACAATTATAAGTTCACTATCGTTTTTAGCATAAAAACCTGCTACAGGAAAGTTTTTTACAGATTGCAAAAAACTTTTAAAAACAAAAAGTTATAACCAAAAAACGAAAAACACATTTTTCTAATTTTTTACAGTAGCTAAAAAACAAAAACGGTTAAGTCAAATTTCTTTTGTGAATATTAACAACCACCAAAATCTTCAACTTTGCCCCAATTTAACTAACCTTCTATCTCTCACTGTTTCTGAGATCCCAATGGTGAGCGTCCAAATTGAATAACTCTGTATATACAGGGTCACTGGTAGTGGATACATTCCTTTGGAGATCTGATAGAACAAGAGGTAAAGAGTAAATTTAATCTGAATATGTATTATACAAAACTCAATGGATTTTGAGATATTTCAGTTTTTAATCATTCTTAAAAAAGTTGATGTTAATATGTTAAAATGTAATTTTCAAAAAAATTACGCCAACTTTGTCGGAACTTTTTTGATGGAATACTTGCTCAACACTATGGTCTTCCGTATGGAATAAAAAATATCCCTTAGCATTTCCCATCATGTGATGATTTCAAAGAAAAACTTGTGTCAAACTAATTTTTTCAATATCAAGATGTGATAATTTTTTGAGGTTTTTCAAATAATTCTCAACACTTGTTACGTACAAATTCAGGTTAAAACTTTGCTTGTTGCAATAGCTATCGAACAGGCTGCGAATCTTACAACAAACCCTTAACAGTTCCAAAAAATAGTAAAAATGAAGCAGTCTGATTTGAATTTATTTTTCAAAAGTCTGTCTGACTTTGAAAAACTTGCTGATGTCAGTAGGGAAAGTACGTTTAGTTGCACTTTGGTAAACAATGAGACCACGTCAAACCTTTCAATGACGTCTTGGGGTTTTTGTTGAAGTTTCGAAGTTTTGCGAACAAAGTCTACTGAATCCTTAACATAGGTTGTTAGTCTTTCCTATACAAGGTGTCTGGTAAATGAATGAGCCATACTAAAGGGATAGATTCTTTGGGTAAAAATAGGACGATTTAACGTAATTTACCTTGGTACAATGCTTTAAGCTCTGTTAAGAAGTTATAACACTTTAAAAAAGTTTTTTTTACTTCAATTTTTAGTATAGATAGCGTAATTTAAATGATATCTATGTCCAAACTTGGAAATTTTGTAGTTTCGACGTTGCCAATTAAGAATATGTTTATGTCAGTTAAAATTTTGCAAAAGGGGACCAATTTGTGAAAACTCACACTATATTAGTCATTGAAAAGGTATACTCGTTAATGGTCGCTGAAATGCACCGTTTCGGGGATAATTGAGTTTTGAAATTTTTCCTGCCGGTACGTATCAATTTCAGTCGTTCATCGTTCATTGTTTATCCCTCATTGTTTATCATCGTTTATCGTTCATTGTTCATCGATCTTGATCGTTCACCATTCATCATCAGTTCATCCTTCATCGTTCAACGTTCATCCTTTATCGTTCAACGTTCATCGTTCACCCGTTCATCGTTTAGTAGTCATCGTTCATCATTGTTCATTGTTCATCATTGTTCATCGATCTTGATCGTTTACCATTCATCATCGTTCATTCTTTATCGTTCAACGTTCATCGTTCACCGTTCATCATTCATCGCTTATCGTTCATCGTTCGTTGTTTCATCTATCGTTCATCGTTCATCGATCTTAATCGTTCACCATTCATCATCGTTCAACGTCCATCGTTCATCACTGTTCATCGTTCATGTTCATCATCGTTCATCGTTCATCGATCTTGAACGTTTACCATTCATCTTCGTTCATCCTTCATCGTTTAACGTTCATTGTTCATCGTTCATCGTTCTATTATTCATCGTTTATCGTTCATCGTTAATCATCGTTCATCGTTAAACGATGGATTGGGCGCGGCAGTAAACATCCTTCGGTCATAGTGACGCCCTCTGGTTTTAGTGCATAATGGATAACATATGAAATTGAAATAAAAAACTGTTTTCAAAGTCTTATAACTGCTTAACGGAGCAAAATTGTACTAAGGTAAATTACGTTAAATCGTCACATTTTTGCCCAACGAATCTACTCCTGGCAGTATGGCTCATTCATTAGATACCCTGTATGTGGTTGAACTAGAGATGCCGAGTACTTTAGCCAAGTAGTATGTTGGTTAGATTTAGGAGTACTCAGTGTTGGTTTCACAGGGACATCTAATCAAAACCTTCAAGCTAAACCCACTTTTTACTTTTCAGGAAACTTCAGTAAACAGGTAAGTCTTGAAAAAGAACTTTAATGCCGAAGTAGATGATGAACTTCTTGCGCAACTTTTATTTACAATCACTTTTTATATACAGTTATAACTTTTTTGGTGTTATTGTTAAACAGAAGCCACGTAAATGCTATATTTTGGTAATTGCTTGACAGATCAAAATTGCTCGAACAAAGCTTGTGAATCATTAGCTTTATCTAAAAAACTGTCTTCAGAGAATATCTTAAACTATTTACTATTTTTACGCAGAATTCCAGAGTATTTGTGTATAACAAATGTGTGAAAGAGTATCAAAAGTGTTAAAAAAAAAATTGAAATACAAGTTATAGAGAATAACATTTTCAACAATGTTTTGTCCATTACAATTTTTGTATGATTGATTTTTTGAGATGCTGTTACAATTTCTGTCGCGTGATTGTCACTGGCAGTCGCCAACATGCGTTCACCACATGACATCAAAGAACTACATGTCCCAAAAAATAGTGTCTTTTACAAATATGAATAAATTCTGTAGAATAATTCTAAATTTATATTAAATGGCAAAACCTTCCCATTATTGTCCATCCTGATGACGGTTTCTTCAATCGCTACCAAATCTGACTTTAGAAAGTGTTGTAACACCAAGTAATATCTTAATAACTCTGAACACACTTATATCATTCGATTGTTTCATTTTCACCAACACGTTCCCATCCATCGGCTGTATAGTAGTGCATATCTGAATGTCTTAACACCTTCTGGGTTAATGCATAACTGTTGTCGATTAAACGAATTTCATAGCAATTGAATTGTTAAAGAAAAGTTCAAACATTACAATTCCATAAATCTGCCACCCGTGCGAATCTTTGCCAATGTTTTTACATTGATAAAATATATAAATTGGTGAAACTAAAGTACAAAATAATAACGCAATGTCCACATCGGGTATACAATTAGAGTGAGAGAAAATATTTTTTTTGGGTTTGTTTGTCTTAAAAATATCCTGACATTATTATTTCTTTTTGTTGACATGTTTTTGATAAGTCAGTATGGTAATATTACCATGTTGAATAGTCTCGGGAATAGTTCTAACTGTCTGCATTTGTATTTGACAACGTAGGCTGGATATCATGAAATCGTTAAAAGACCACGTTAAAGAATCATGTACTACAATTCTTCTCTGCAAAATTAATGAGGGCGCTGTAAACGCTATATAGTGTGCGTTCGTAAAAATGTATACTACACAAAAATCTGGCAACACTACCGACGCTTTAATGATTATACGTTACAAGAGTGTTTATTTGAATGACGCTCTACAGTCGACAGTGTATCAGTGGTAATGTATATTAGTGACGCTTTTATGGTAGCATGTTGTATTGACGCTTTAAGGCGGTTATGTACACTATTGAAGATTGTTTTTACTGATTTTGAAGTTTACGTTTCAATCACCTGGCGCTATCTATAGGAAATTAGCACAATATTCAGATGGAAACGCACTGTAAATACCTTTTCTAGCTGATGACGCTCAAAAACTTATTCCTGTATGAGCGCTCTAATGATAATGAGATTTATATATATATATTTATAAACGATAAGTTTTTCGACATCTAGTGTCGACTCGTGAAAGCTTATAGATATAGTTTTATTTTAAACAACTCACCGACATTTTCGGTTTGCCATAGACACAGTATATCTTAAACATAATTAATTTAAAAAATACATAGGTATTGAACTATATGAATAACTAATTAATTTAAACTAAATTAAAGAAAGTAAATAATGTTAAGCTTCTGACTATATAAATGGATGACGAAATATAGCTGTCGAACTTCTTAAAATTTTGAGAACGATGTCTTTTTTAACTTTTTTAGCCAAATAAATTTTTTTTTTACGAAAATCAATGAAACATTTAGTAAGTGTCCCTCTTGATCCAAATATTAAACCAATTACATCTATTAACACAAAAATTCTTATCTGTTTAGTAACTTTACCTTGTTTTCTAATGTTTATTTGTCTGTACAGAATTATCTACCCTTTTCTAATAACTTCACTACTGGTAGTAGTAGCGATACTGGCGGCTGATTTTCCAAGAGTCTACACGAACACATTATTGTTTTGCATTTGGTAAGGCAGTTGCACCGGTCAAGTTCTCTACAGACCGCCCATAAATCATCCTTTGTTGTCCACACCGGCTGCAGTTGTCCCGCATTCATTGACCATCTCCAGCTACAGGGTAATTGGAGGTGTGTCTGATGCAAGGTTAGACTATTGCCCCACAACAGTCCTGCTTGGTAAAAGCACGATATGCATGTTGGCGAAGGGCTGCGGAAGTCGGCGGTATGAGAGAAAGAGTCTTGTTTCTCCCAACGAACAGATCCTTTCTTGCAGCATCGACATCTGTTAGGGATGAACTTTGATTAAACAGCAATATGGTGTACCTTTCCAGGACTGGCAAAACTGCTTCGGGAAAATCGATAGCGGGGGTTCCAATCATTTTGAATGCATCCGTGGCTGCCTCAAAAACGACCCATGTCTTGTAAATGACCGCTTTTGACGTCCTGAGAAATATGAGACTGAGTCGCAGCCTGTAAAAGCGTGGAATTCTCGTAGAGCTAGGGATTTTTCTTGTCCCAGTGCAGACGCGATGCCATGTACCGCTATGTATCTTGTTTTCGCACCAACGCCGTACAATATCCACAATTCGTTTAGGCCCATATTCTTCAATTCCCAGAGGAAGGACACCGTTTAGGCTTACTACACTTTTTTTTCCGTGTAGTAAGTAGCAAAAAACTTAAGACGAAGTATATTGCGTCAACGCTTCTAAATAATGAACTAGGTTAGCTGTTTCACATACATCCTGTAAAATAAGGCGGGGTTGCGATCAACCGACACTTTTTACAGCATGTATTGGGGACCAGCCCAACATTACGAAGAATATTAAAAGTCAGATGCTTTGTTTAGTCGGACAAACTACAATAAAATAATAAGCTTTGCTAGTGCATTTAAAACACACAGCTGAATGGAATACGGAATAACTAGTACTTTTTGATTAACCATTTTAAAAACCGTTACTTACCGGTAACATCCACCTCCGCTTTTATTGTCAAACTTTTTAAGCTTGTTCCTAAAGAATTCAATGATTCTCAATTGCCATTTTGTAAAATGGTCGCTGTAATTTCGCCTAATTGGCTTTAGATAACGGATCAGCAGTGTTCGCGTTCCTCATCCACAAAATATGCGAAATAAATACAATAAATACACACGGTTTCGAATCAAAAAGTCGCCCATTTTAAAAAATGTCCGCCGTTTCGCCAAAGTGGCTTTAGATGACGGCCCGGCAGTGTTATATTCGTGTTCCTCATCCACAAAATATGCGGAATCGATACCTTCCTTTGGTTTTTACGATAATTCACATGTTTTCGATAAACAGTCGGCCATTTTGACGGAAAGGCTGCCACCTTAGATCCACACGAAAAAATATTAGGCGCTCCGAGCAAAATCGATTCTTATGACCTAAAAGCAACAATCGTGCCAAGTGGCTAGCTTCTATCACGAAATGCGGTTTTTTTTTCGATTCCTCTTGTGAACCGCTACTACTATAGCTTTGGTGTCTTTATACAACTTTTTTATAATTTTATCACTTAATCACTTGTTGTTTACTACCTAATTTAATCACTGTAGACGGGCCGTTGTTTACGGTTGACGCGTCGTACACTAACACTCTTGAAAATCAGCCGCTATCTAGCATTTACATATACATGAAAAAGGCATTCGACCGAGTATCGAGAACTCTAATATGAAAGTGTCCAAGAGAGAAAGCATAAATAAAAGACTAATTGACGTCATGAAAAGTATATGCAATGAGACAAGAAACAAGATAATATGCAAGAACGCAGAAACCGATAATTTCCATACAAAATAGTGTCAGACAAAAAGGATGTCTTAACCCACTACTATTTTTATCTACATGGATCATCTAATACGAACGGTGAGGACTGTAAAGTACAGAAAGATGGTGAAGGTTGTTATATCTAAATGTGCCTTCGCAGACGACGCCGCTTTAATAGCCGGCAATTTAATGGAAAATTTGAAGGTATTGAATAAAGTATTAACCCAAAATAGAATGAAGATCAATAGACACAAAACTAAAGTAATGATAATAAATATTAAAAAGATAGAATACAGATCAATAAGAAAAACTTTTAAAACTATAAAAGAAACCGAAAAATAAAGTATAGAAGTGATCAAGAGAATAGAGGCAGCCAATAAAGTATATTATGCACCGAGTAAAGCTCTTAATAAAAAGAAATATTGGCAGAAACAAAGTTGAAAGTGTACTACAAGATAACACTAAGACCAATCCTTACTTTTGGATGCGAGTCATGAGTACTAACCAATAGAGAAATAAAAGTAAAGCAAGTGCAGTTGAAATGAAGTAATTTAAGAAGAATTAAAAGAGCTTATTAAACGAAACAGAATCAAAAAATATAGTAATCAAAGCAGGGAATTAAAGATTGAGTAGGTGGAAGATTTTTGTTAAAAAGAGATAAAAAAATGCGCAAAACACGGACGATTTGGGAACTGAAACCATAGGTACAAAGAAAAGAGGAAGACTAAAACAAACATGGAACAGTATAATTGAAAAGTATTGAAGAAAAAAGGAGAAATTGTGGATAGAAGCTAAAAAGCTTAGCAATAGACAGGAAAAGCGCGGCGTAATAATGAATCTTTTACCCACAGGATTTTTAATTCCCTAATTTCGCTTGAAAACGGTATAATTTTTATTTCCACGCAGAATACCCTTTTCACGCAGCACACATTTATGGAGGAGGTTTTTCTTTCGTAAAAACGTGTGAGGATGACTTTAATTAAGTCAATAAATAATTGAAGTAAAATGTTTTTCCATTAACATTGTATATTGTAAAATTTCTTCTAACATAAGTAAAATGTGTTTTTTCCATTAACATTGTATATTGTAAAATTCTTCTAACATAAGTAAGAGTAGGTGTTAATAAACTTAATGGATTACTCCATTATTTTATAAAAAGCAGTTTTCTATACACAAGAAAAATTTATTTTAAGTGAAGTGGGTTGATTGTAATTAATTGAATAAAAAGCAAAGCAAAATACTGTTACGAGTATTATCGCTTTTGTTTATCTTTACAATCGCTAAGTATCCGCTGTATCGTATTGCTCAATCAATCGACTATCACAAAGATGAAAAGTGTCTACAAAAGAAAAGAAAATCTACACCTATACTCAGAAAATATATCCAGACCTTTTACTATAGATAAGCTAAAACATGCATTAAAAAGACCAAATCAAAGAAAGCTGCTGGGTTTGATGGAATACATTCAGAATTTCTAAAAAAATTTGGGAAATTATTCTTTGAAGTGGCTACTTATGTTTTTCAAAAGGATTTATAATACAGGTAAGCTTTTACCAACAGATTTAAAGAAATGTAAAGTCGTGGCAATTTTAAAAAAAAAAATGTCCTACAGACCCAATTTCTTATCGTCCAATGTTTGTTAAGTGTAATTTATAAGGTTTTGGAAAGATTGATTTTCAAAGAATTAATCCGTTAATAGAAGAGAAATTACCTGTGTTGAACAAGCAGGGATTTCGATCCGGTAGAAGTTGTTGTGATGAAGTATTGGCATTAACAACACATATCGAAGCTCGATTTCAGAAAAACTTAAAACTGGAGTTGCCTTTTTAGATTTAAATGCTGCATGAGATACTTTGTGGAAAGGCGTTTACTTTTTAAATTGTTTAACGTCATTCCTTGTTCCAAAATGGTTTCTTTTATTGAAAATATGTTGTCTAAATCGGAAGTTTAGAGTTTTTGTAGGAGATAAAAGCGTAAATTTACATTTTTAAATAATGGTCTTCCACAGGAATCGGTTCTTAACACCTATTCCTTTTAATGTATATATTTCTGATCTTCCTTCATTACAATGTCGAAAATTCGTCTACGCCGATGATATGGCAATTTCATTTCAACATTCAGATTTTTCGAAATTGAAAATAACCTATCTTGATGATTTGCGTATTGGTTATGGAAAATTATTTAAAAAAATGGCGATTATGCCCTAATCTTAAAAAAGACAGAGGTTTCCTTTGTTTTCTATTTAAGTAATAAGAAAAAAGTAGAATACTTAAAGTTATCTTTAATAATACAAAAGTTAAACCATAATTTTAACCCAGTTTATCTGAGAAGTAACTTTAGATTAATAAGCTTTAATTTCACAAAGATCATTTAGAAAAGTCAAACAAAAATGAATACAAGAAATAATGTCATTCAAAAATTAGCTGGAACAACTTAGGAGCAGATGCAAAGACACTTCGTACAGCTGCGTATTGGCATTAGTTTATTCTACAGCAGAATATTGTGCTCCTGTCTGGTTGAATAGTTACTCATAAAAAAAAAATAGATGTCCAGTTGAATCTACTCCCCTCGATTGGCTTCCTGTTTTTTGTAATATTACTCCATCGAACACATTCGACTAAAAGCTGCGTTAAAACGAGAATGGGATAAATGCCCACTTAACAAAAAGTTGCCAATTTGGAATGACATACTGACAACCCTCCTGCATAAAAGACTTAAATCTCGAAGTCCTATATGGTTGCAAGACTACTTCATACAGGCTTTTCTGAAGTTGAAGAGTTGATGTTTTCAATAAACATCTCATTGATGATCCAACCATAGAAGTCCCGAGCTTTGATCAAAAAAAAAAAAATTTGGTCAAAGTAAATCGCATAAGAACAGGCCATTCAAAATGCAACTCTATGTTGTTCAAATGGGGTGCGGTTTCTAATCAAATTGTGGCTGTGGAAACAAACCAGAGACCGTTACACATATTGTAGAGGATTGTCAATTAACGAAGTTTAAAGGAGGGTTTCCAAACATTCATAATTTAACGGATGAAGCAATATTATGGCTTACGAATCTGAAGGACATCTGAAAGTTTAGCAATTTTTGTATTCTTGTCTTGATTATCTGTTTTTCCATTATTTTGTTTTGCTATTTCTTTAACCTACTATTTTTTTCGTCATTGTCATGACTGGCGCTTAGACCGGTCCATTATATGTCGTCATGCAATGGCTGTGCTGTTATATTTTATGCTCTTATTTATCTTCTATAATGATTACACACTTAATTAATATTATTACATGTGAACACTAGGGTGGGTAAGGGTTGGCATGTTTAGGTTTTAGTGGTTTTCCTAAACCTTGAAGTAAATGCTTTGCCAAGACGAACTAATCCACTATTGCACACGATTTTGTCACCACACTATACAGGTTTATACTGATCTTCTGGGGCACCATACATAACACTTACATCACAATACACTATTTGTGTAATGTACCATACGAATAAATAAATAAATAAATAAAACAGTAATCACCCTATTAGAGATTATTTATTTTAAACACGTACAGTAAATATTATAAACTCTGACAAATACACAATTAATATTAGATGTTATAATTTATGTCAACTCACATTAAATGACAATTCGCAACTAGAACTCAACAACCACAATTTACGTTGTAGAACAATACTCTAGAAGATACTTACATATTCAGGAATACAAAAGTACGAAAACCGAATTTTTCTAACTTATTCTAGTAACTCCAGTGGCGTAGCAATATATTATTTTCCATTATTAAAAACAAAATATTTTTAAAC
The DNA here is from genome assembly GCA_030710515.1 of Abscondita cerata. Lineage (NCBI taxonomy): Eukaryota > Metazoa > Arthropoda > Insecta > Coleoptera > Lampyridae > Abscondita > Abscondita cerata. Next base: position 63,103 of record JALBCR010003450.1, on the reverse strand, counting down.
TTTTGTAACATAAGCAAGGGTGGCTATAATAAACTTACAAATTAATCTGTTTTATGAAAAAAGCTATTCTACTAATGTAGAATTTATTTCACTCTAAACAATTTTAGGAGTGAAATAAATTAATTGACTCAAATGTTTTTTATGTAACGTTATTTTAAGTAAAGTGGACTGATTAAAAGTTAAATCAATAAACAAATTAGGGAAAAGTGTTATTCTTTGCATAAGAAAACATTAGGTGATTGTAATTAAGTTTTTGAGTTGGGATAGTTAAAATTCAAATTGGAATGTATTGCTGTTAAAAAATCATTCGTTAATTTATTTTTTGCTAAATGTGAACGTACTATTTGGTTATGTGGTGTCTTGGGTGAATACTAAACGCAGGTTTGATCAGAGAAAGAACTGCGTTGTCGTTTCGTGTTTAAATGCGTTTATTTAATTACACTTACAGTAGGCACTGATGGAATATTTATATAAATGGATGAAAGTTGGGTAAGTCGTCAAACATACTCGTAGTTTACGAGATGCAGCGTTTGCAGTATAAGGCGCCGTTCGTATTACATACCACCGTGCGGATTGTTAAGCGAGGTTAATATAACGACGCACTGTTGTGCTGACCGCTGGTCAGCGTCGTGAGCTGGTCAATGCGAATTAATTACACTGGCGTTAAATTACACTGAACTTAACTGAACTGATTTACTTATCGTAACTACTCCGTTTTATATGTGACAAGTAGGTTCTTTGCTTTGTGTGCCAGGTCGTGTAAATGCTTTTCGTCTGCGTTTCTAAATTGAGTTTGTCATGATAATTGAGTATTTGATATCCGTGTTCAAAATGTTACAACATGCGGGTGTAAAAATGATAATGTCCATAACGATGGGGTTAAAACGCCAATCCCATATAGGCCCCTCCTTAGTGGATTGATCAAGGGATAAGGCGTGTCGGAAGTTCGTGAGCATATGCAAATTTTAAATGCTTCTAGAAATGGACTCGCCTGCCGGATCATAATGATCGTATGTGACGTCTAGGGTGAATAGTAGACGCCGGTTTGATCAGAGAAAGGACTGCGTTGTCGTTTCTGTTTAAATGAGTTTGTTTAATTTCACTTACAGTAGGCGCGATGGAATATTTACATTATGGATGAAAGTTGCGTAGGTCGTCAAACATACTCGTAGCTTAGGAATGCAGCGTTCGCAGTATGAGGCGCCGTTTGTATTACATACTACCATGCGGATTGCTGACCGAGTTAAACGACGGACTGTCGTGCTGACCGCTAGTCAGTCAGCGTCGTAAACTAGTCGATGCGGATTGAGTGTCGAATTGAACTGGACTTAAACTAGACTGAATTTAACTGAACTGATTTGCTAATCGTAACTACTCCATGTTATATGACAAGTAGCTTGTTTGCTTCGTATGCAAGGTCGTGTAAAATGCTTCGCTGTCGTCAGTGTTTCTGAATCGAGTTTGTTATGATAATTGCGTATTATATATCCGCGTTTGAAATGTTACAACATGCGGATGTAAAATGAAAATGTCCATAACGATAGGGTTAAGACGGCAACCCCATATGGTTCCTTCCTTAGTGGATTGATCCACGATAAGGCGTGTCGGATGTTCGTGAGCATATGCGAACAAATTTTTCGTTTTGTGGGCGCATTTTATTGCTAGCGTTATGATCCTGTGATCGTATGTGACATCTAGGGTGAATAGTAGACGCCTGTTTGATCAAAGAAAACACTACGTTGTCGTTTCGTGTTTAAATGCGTTTATTTAATTTCACTTAACAGTGGGGGCGATGGAATATATACATAAATGGATAAAAGTTGCGTAGGTCGTTGAACATACTCGTAGCTTACGAGATGCAGCGTTTGAAGTATGAGGTGCCGTCTGTGGCCACATACCACCGCGCGGATTGTACTGGCTACGGACTGACCTGCGGTCAGCGTCGAACTGGTCGATGCAAATTGGGTGTCGAATTGAGTTGTAACTAGTCCGTTTTATATGTGACAAGTAGGTTGTTTGCTTCTGTGCGAGGTTGTGTAAAATGCTTCCCTGTCGTCAGTGTTTCTTAATCAAATTTGTTCTAATATCTGCGTATGTGATATTCGCGTTCAAAATGTTACAACATCCGGATGTCAAAAATAACAATGTCCATTACGATGGAGTTGAAGACGGCAACCCCATAGTTATTTCACTAATTATAAATGCATTTTACGTATAGAGTGTAGTATCCTCATGTATTTATCTATTGTAATTAATGTATTAATGATTATTAGTTATGGATACTTTACTAGATTTATATCTGTTTGTATCCTAAATTTTTAAATAAATAAATCTGTAATAATTAATATTCCGATTTTTTCCAACTCTTTATAATAAACAAAGAGCATTGACATGATGTATATTTAAAAGTATAACAAATTTGTAACTACTTTATAAAAAATTATAGCGTATTAGTTTTATAGTGTGCTGTAAGTGATTGTGAAGCATTATAGGCCTAATAAGACAAACCCGAACAACATTGCAGTTGTAAAGTTAATTGCATTACTATTTGTCTAACCATCAAAAATTGTTGACATTTTTTATTTAGTAAATTAACAAAAATTCAATTAATTACTTCAAACTTTCACCACCATCACATGAAACCATAAAGGAAACGGTTTTTGTTCCACATTTGATAAATTATAGTGCCAATATATGAACGTAATAAATTAAATTTAAGGATGATATAAAAAGAAAAACAGAAATAACCAAATTTTATAAATTTGTTTAAGGTAACAGTGTTTTAATATAGTTAATAAATGCTTACATTGTAAGTAATACGACGATGGTATTAGAATTTTCGGGTCCTCTCTATCCAAACTCATTCCTTACAAATGGCAAAGTTAATAAATCAAAATTTTTAGTAACACGAATCTCGGACCTTTCAGTGTCAAATACAAGGAAAATGCACTATTTAAGGGTTGGAAAGTTAAAACGGGTTTGCTAATTAATTGAAGTAGGAAATGTATTCTAGATTTACTTAAAACCTTCAAAATGTAATAAGAAATAAAAATAATATAAAAATAATTTGAAATTTGAGTGCTTGCACTTAGTGCATGTTTCACAAAACATTATGTAAACCGATTTAGTAAGTAGAGACTTTTAAAATGTCAAATCTTCTTTGAAAGCTTTCTGAGAGAAATTATATACAAGACAAAATCTTAAACACCAATATATGGAAGATACAAAAGATTGTTGATAGTAAATCACCCACTATTTTGTGAGTTTATGAAAAAGTATTAAAAGTATGTTATAGTAAGCCCTGTCCTTAGGTTAGATATTTTCTTATTTTATTGCCAAAAAGTTCTTTTGAACTATTTTCCCTAATCAGCAAAACTGGAAGTCGATAGTATTCAAATGTTTATTTAATTTTAACTTAACAGCGTTAACGTGCACCTAATATTTTTAATATGCGGTTCTTAATGTTTCTGGTTTTAATTAGTAATTGGGCAAAAGAAATTTGATTTTTGATCTCGCACTAAAACCCATTTCTCATTGTTAATACAGTTTTGATCTTGTTCTTTAAAACAAATTCCAAATGATCTTTTAAAGCGTAAAATTGGTTTTTCGTTTAGAGCCTATAGTCTACATTCTACAATATACAGCGTCTTCGTGTAGTAGGCAAACCTTCAATATTGCCTTTTAAAAGTACATTTATTCAAAATTAGTTTAGACTTTTGACAATTCCTTAGATTCCTCAGTGGCTACAATTTAAAAATATTGTCGATTATACAGGGTTACCCACTTTCATGGACTACCTGCAACTTTGATATTTTAAATGGAAACAAATTTTTATTTTTATTCAAACCCTTACATCAAAAAATATGGGGACTTTATGTATACGAGTCTTACTAATAAAGTGATGCTTTTCAAAATATCGATTTTTCAACATTTTCTTCGGTCAATATTAGACTTCAGATATTTCAGGTTTTTCAAATATTATACTTAGGACCTTAACTGTCTATGGTTTAATAGTTGACATTGGTTATACAGGGTATGAGAAAAAAATGTCAATCGAAAATGATAAGTGACTTGATAAAATCAAATGGAACACCCTGTATATTTTCTTCCAGATCGATGTAAATTAAATTTATTACAACTATGTTTTTACTTGTCTGTCTATCAAAAATAATCAGTTAACTGTAAAACTCGTTCTTATTTATCAAAAATACAAGTCTGAACAAAACGTTTTTATTGACTACTCGAAACTATAAAATAGATCATCAAAACTTACAACAAAATCGATGGACAGATTATTTTAAATAGCCAAAAAGAATATCGAAATAAACTGGAAATATTAAATTCAAGAAGAATTCCTAGTAAACATGTCAGCATTCAAAAGCTGTGTTCGTGAGGGTGTTGTGCAAAATAAGGATGGAATTTGGTTTTCGTAACACCTAATCTATAGGAGTTTTGAAGCTCGTAGATATCAATGTAGTTTTGGATTATCTGTTTTATAATAAGTTCCATTTAATTTTCCGGTGGAAAAAACTATAATAATTATTCTGATGTCATAAACTCACTCAATATTACTAACAATACAAAAGATACAATAAAATTATGAAAGATTGGACAAGTACTAACACAACCGTGACAACAGTAAATTATGGACGGTTGCATTTCATCACTTACATAATTTTAATCAGGGAAAAATATATAGAGTGTTCCATTTCATTTTATTAAGTTATTCATCATTTTCGATTACAAAATTTGACATAAAGTGTGAATAAAATTTCAGATAATAACCTAAAAAACGTGAAATATCTGAAAGCCGATATTGACCCAATTAATTGTTTAAAAATCGATATCTCAAAAAGCATCACTTTTTGAGACTCACATACGTAAAGTCTTCATTGGTTTCACATAGAACCAGAATGTTTTCATTTATAATATCAAGATATAGTTAATGGTGTTTCGTGCGAATTACAGCTCTGATATTTAAGTTCAAATTTGGACCATATCGACAAGATATAAATCACAGAGAAAGGTTACATCAGCAAGAGGAACACAGCAGAAGTCAAAGGAGATAAGAAAAATTACCAGATCAAATGAAATTGTGGAGTAAAACATCCCGAAATAAATAACTTTATGGTTACGGGAGATTAATAATAAAGCGAAATTTGCATGCAATAGACGGTGATAAGGATAGATAAACAAAATTTAAGAATCTTGGGACCCCCAGCTTGCCAACGATCGGATAGGCAACACAACATACGCAGAAAAGTATAAACGGTTGCATGTTTAGGGAACAGCTAACTACAGCAGTAAAATAATTTATGGTCAACATACAGATAAACTGATAATAGGGCAATCTCGAGAAGTTGATTCGGGTTACCCTGTTTCCGCAGACAAAATACACAAAAGAAATAACAATAAAATAACAATAATAACAAGGTGCGCCTTCCCACTTTAGAAGAAGGAAATGGAGTCAGACGAATATTTAACGGATGAGGGAAAAGAAAAAGGAGGATATTAAGCAGCTATTCAAGAAATCCAAAAGATAAATAGAACACCAACTAAAATGGATGATACGAAGGAAAGTGCACAGATAAAAGAAATAATGAGTCTAATGAAAGTATTAGTGGAAGATGTTAAAGAAATCAGAAGTAAGCAGCACACCAATAACGAAGAAACTAGAAAATTACAGGAAGAGATAAGAAAGTTAAGGGAGGAGTAAAGTGAATTTAAAAATGAGATCCAAGAACTAAGGCTTATCAACAGAGGGCTATGATAGAAATTGACGGCCTAAAACAAGAAGTAAAGATATCAAATGAAAAAATAGAAAAACTAGAAAGTGAAAAGAGAAAGAAAAACATAGTGATACAAGGGATTAAAATGGAGGCAAGTAAACCGATGGCACTAAAAGAGGAAATGGAAGGATTCTTAGAGAGGGAACTGGGTATAACCCTAAAAGGAGAATCAGCAAAGAAATTGGGAGAAAATACATGTCTAGTGGGACTAAACAGCAAAGGAGATAAACGCACATTCATGAATAATAAAAGCAAATTACGAAATAGCAGGGAACAAGTCTACATAAATGATGACATGACGAAGGAAGAAAGGAAGGTTCAGGCGACAATCCGGAAACTGGCCAAAGAAGAATCAGCTAAAAGGTGTTACAGTCAAGATAGGATACCAAAAACTGCTAAGTGGGGAGAATACCTGGATATAGAACAAAGGAAACCCAAAAGCTAGAGACGTACACTAAGGAGCAAAATAGGCCAACAGGATGGCCATCAAAAAACTAGTATTAGATAAGCACAAAGGACGGGAAACTGGAGAACCGACAAGCGCTATTGAAATGGAATACGAGAAAGTAAGAAGATAAGGAGGTAACTGACAAAGACCAGGGCAGAAATCTGCAAATAAAGTGGCAAATGGAAATACAAAACACAGAGGAAAAGATATCCTCAAAATTGCAACATGGAACATTAGAAGCCTTAGGGCTAAAGAAAACGAACTAATACACAAATTCGAGAAGTATGACCTAGACATATTGGCGATTACAGAAACCAAAAGAAAAGCAGACAAAGCATCGAACTAGATGGAGGACACTAAATGATACTTAGTGGAATTAAGGAGGAAGAGCAGAGCCAAGGGAAGAGTGGGATGCATAATTAAAAACAAATGGAGTAAATACAAAACTAACTGGGAGTGTATTTCACATAGAATCCTGAGATTGGAACTTAATACAGAAAACTTGGTAATAAATAATATCTTGATACTATACGGACCAAACGAGGACGAAGTAGAAACCAAAAGGACAAATTCTGGGAAGAAGTCTCTAAGATTGTAGACGAGATAAAAGACGAAGTAATACAAGTGACGTCATCGGAAAGTATGGAAAGTCGATACAAAATAATAATGGAAGAAGGATTATAGACTTTTGCATTCAAAATAATTTGTTAATAATGAATGGGTTTTCAAACATAAAAACGCCCACAAGTTCTCAAGAGAAGTCAAAAGTAGAGGAGAAAGATCAATTATAGACTACTTACTAATACAGAGAGCAAGCAGGGGTAAAGTAAAGGACGTTAAAGTAAGAAGGGGAGCAGAGATCGGCAGCGACCACTATCTACTAGAATGCAAAATATTTATGAGACCATATATCTCAAAAGGTAATAAAGCAGACAAACAACATACATCAACTAGCATACAAGAAGCAATAAAATCATACAAGTTAACGGACGGGGAAATAGCACAAGAATACAGACAGACTTTCGCATTTCTCATTTTTTGCTTAGAATCAAACTGTGAACACATATTTTCATTTTCGCCTTGTGGTATAAATCACCCTATATAATGTCAAAATTTCCAAGTGATGCCTGAAAGAAGAGACACCCTGTATAATTGAAAATATTTTAAATTGTAGCAACTCAGGAAGCTAAAAAATGATCAAAATTGATTGTGAAAAAAATCTACTTTTTAAAGGCAATATCAAAGGTCCGCGTGGTACATGGACAAACTGTATTATTGCTATTTCTTGAGGCCCTATCTACTTTTGTCATTATGTTCCAAAATTCAGCTTCTAAAAACACTTCATTACAATAATTAAGCAATTTTTTATTTTGCAATACGAATATTAAATAAACAAAATATTCTTAAATTAATGCAAAAATTTAGAGGACTAATTCTTATCATAAAATAAAATAGAAAAGCCTTTAAAAAGGATAAAGTAAATCGCATTTTTTCTTAAAGTCTGTATCTAGAGAAGGTTATAACAGTGTGTAACACGAAGGGTTTTAACTAGACGTTATGGGAGACAGAATATTATTAGAGTTTTAAAATTACAGCAGTAGTGTTTTCCAAGAACGTCAACTTCAAATATAATAATACCTTATACTTATCTTAAATGAAATTAACATTTCTTATTTTATTTTAAAATTTTGCTAGAAATTTTATATGGAGTGTTGTAGCACATACTATACTATACCTAAAATTAACCTTTCTTGAAAGATTTTTATGTTCTTAAAATTTTATCAAAACACCAAGTTCTCAAAGAATAACGGTATTTCTATTATTAATAAAGTTACTGAGTTGAAACTTTAACCACTAGACAATCAGGCCTTGAAAATTATCTTGACTTCTTGACGTTAACTTAATCAATAACTCCTAACAAGGTGTTCTAAACTAAAAACCAACATGCCTAATTAAAATCATTTATAAGCTGCTTATTTTGAATACAACACATTTTATGATGTTTTCTGGTATATTTTTATGCAAAATAAAAAATGTGTAATTATTGAAATAAAGTGTTTTCAGAAGCAGGAATGTTGGAATGTAACGACGAAAGTGTACTCAAGAAACCACAGTATAGACCGTAGGCTCTAAAGAAGAACCAATTACTGATTAAAAACTGTAAACGTTAAGAACGGCACTTGGGACCTATCTAAAACATTCCCTTGTCATTCTGAACACTTTGATATATAACATGCCTACGTTTTCCTTGATTTAATATCAAGTCACCGCTCCAGGTCAGAGGTCAAGGTCAATTCAACTTGTTCCTTTGACATCTTAAACACTTCTGATATATAACATGCCTATGTTTCCCTGGATTTAATATGAGGTCACCGCTTCAGGTCAGAGGTCAAAAGTCAAGTCAACTTGTGCCCCTTGACATCCTGAACAATTTGATATATAACGTGCCTATGTTTCCCTGGATTTAATATGAGGTCACCGCTTCATGTTATTGGTCAAAGGTCAGCGCAACTTTGGACCTATCTTAAAACATTCCCTTTGACATCCTGAACACTTTGATATATAACATCCCTATGTTTCCCTGAATTTAATATGAGGTTACTGCTCTAAGTCAGAGGACAAAGGTCAAGTCAATTTGTTTCCCTTGACATCCTAAATACTTTCGTATATAACATGCCTATGTTTCCCTGAATTTAATATAAGGTCACCGCTCAGGTCAGAAGTCAAAGGTCAAGTCAACTTGGGACCTATCTTAAAACATTCCCTTAACATCCTGAACATTTTGATATATAACATGCCTATGTTTCCCTGGTTTAATATTAGGTCACCGCTCCAGGTCAGAGGTCAAAGGTCAAGTCAACTTATTTCCCTTGACATCCTGAACACTTTGATATATAACATGCCTATGTTTTCCTTAATTTAATATGAGGTAGCCGCTCCAAGTCAGAGGTCAAAGGTCAGGTCAGAGGTCAAAGGTCAGGCCAACTTTTCCTCCGCCTAAGATTAGCGCCTAGACCTCCTGAACAATTTGACGTTTCAATCTTCGAAATTGGTTCAGCCGTTTCGGAGGAGAAGACGAACAGACAGACAGACAAACCGGGCCACGATTTCATGTGTATAGATTGTTTTAATAATTTTAGAAAATTTTGATTTATTAAGAATTTCTTTAAAATATTTCTATCTCAAGGTAGATTTTTGCAAAGATTCTTAATTAATGCTTAATTTTTAGAAGAACTCTGCTTGCGGCAAACTCGTGGCGCATCGCGGTCCGTCACTGGCTTTTCTTACTCAAAAAAATAATTTCAATTCTACTTTGATAAAAACACGGTTCGCTCCGCTCGCCAAAGTAGAATCCTTTTCTGCGACCCTAGTCCTGTGCTGTTTCCTGTCGATGAAGTTACGCATGTACTTTAAGAACGCATTATTGAAAACAAAAATGAGGAAGAAAATGAAACAATGAAAAACTGTAGTAAAAAAAATTTGTGTAAAACAAAAAAATACCAGACAAAAGTGCATTATCAAAGAATGAAAAAGGAAAAACTCCTTTTCATATTAAAACAAAACTCAAAATGACAAAAAATAAGACTTTTTCTTTCTTCAAAAGAAAAAAATTGCTTATATACTTTTATTTTTGCAATTGTAATCAACAAAAAAAACAATAATTTATTTTTCACTTTTAAATATCATAAATAGCATTTATTTAATTAATCGAGTGCGAAATTAATAAACAGAAAAAGTTATTGTCTAATTAAAAAGTTTCAAATAATTGATTGCTCGATTGACAGGCCGACTGTAAAAAATAAAGGTTTTGTTTAGAGAACAAAATGACAAGCGCATGAATCCCGTGGTTGTCTCTCGCTAAAAGGCCTTAGCGAAAAAATATTATTCTTTAGTGTATGACATTCGAAAATTTCCAAAATTACGATTGTTTCATTTTTGATTCATATTTCCAGCGGTAACCGTTACAAAAATAAAAAAATAAATACGTTTAAATAAGTACATTTTTTTAGCTATTTTCGAATTTTCTCGCGGCTGTATAGGCCTTTTACTAAGTTGTTTTTCTTGCACTATTCTACGGACCCGTAAGAAAAAAACGATCACTAGGTCGCTTATCTTGATAGGTTTTTGCGTAACTTTAACCGTTTAGGAGATATAAGCCTTTACATTTTACCCTGTGAATTTTAATGAAAATTTCTGACCTTTTTAAAAAAAAACTTTGTGCACCTCCTGCGGCATTACCGTAAAAGCTACGTTTTCATTTAGGTACCATTTTAAAAAAGAAAACTGTAAATTTTGGGTTAGCCGTGATTTTTAATGTCGTAAATTTCAAAATATAAGCCCTTAAAATTAGGAGTGGATTTTTTTTAGGGTATAACTTTTGTTCCCAGTATCCGTGTCGTTTCAAAAAATTTACCGCGTTTGTCTTTGTGGTCTCTATCAAACGTCAAATTTTTTTAATAGCGTCCGGTTTAGGCGAATAATTAGTTTTTGATTTAACAACAAAAACCCGTAGCTCACGAAGGCGTTCAATTTGTACACGGTTTTAATTCTCGCGTCAAACAATGAATCTACGAAGAGCAGCGATAAAATTGAAATTATTTTCGAACCGGAAGCCATAAAATGGGAAAAACCAAAAGAAAATCAAAATTTTCTGTTTTTTGGGTTCCGATCGTCTTTGTGGCCGTTTCTCGCCGGAAATTAAAAATAAATTGCATCGTCGCGTAGGCGCTTCTTTTCGCCTGCGTACGTTATCACCAGGTGTTCTTCCGCAGATTTTCGAGTTTATCGAAGTTTTTCAATGAGTGCGCATGGTGTGAACGTATACCGAGCAACAGGCACTAATTATCGTTCAATGTTATATGTAGATGTACTACATGCAAGACGGTGTTTCAGTGCAAATAAGATTTAGAAGTAGATGGATTAGTCGTGCGGGTCATGGCCAGTTCGTAGTCCCGATCTTAATTCCCTCGATTTTTCATTTTGGGGGTTTATAAAAAATGAAGTGTATGCCGTAGAAATAAATAGTGAAGAGCAATTATAGAACAGAATTATGGAGTCGGCTGATAGATTTTAATAATCCGAATATATTGCAAATATGCTGACTGTCATTAACACGAAGATTGGAAATGTGTATTGAATAACTTCTGTAGAGCTCAATACCTTAACCTTTTTTAAATGTTATTTAATGAAGTATTTGATTAATATAATTCAATTTAATAAAATAACCTTCAACGAAAACAAAAGCGATCGGACATTACTTTTTAATTATTTTTTAGTCCTCACTCGCGTGTTGCTATGCGTTTTTTTTTGTTTATGTCACCATGTATATTAAATATTGTTAATAGAATGTTTTAAGGACAAACTTTGCAATCTAAAATTAAAATTCTTTTACAAAAAAATCCAATCGACGAGATTGTTAATAGCGATTCTGGAAATGAATCTGAAGATTGAACAGAAATACAGTAACAAGTATTTTACATTGGACCAACAGAATCAATAGAAATACTACACAAAACGAAGTTTAGATATACATTATAGTCTTTTATAAAGGTTGGTCAGGTGTTTGGTATATCAATACTTGAAATCAATTCCTAATGCTGTTGTATCAAAATTATAGAAAAGAAACAAGATAGCAAGGTTTTTTCTTTTCTTCATTTATTTTGCGGATTAACATAGCATTATTTCTTTTAGGTAAACAATAGATGCTAAGTTTCATAAAGAAACACACTGAGCTTTCATTACGTAAACCAGAAACCACCGGTCTAAATCGCTCTATTAGATTTAACAAGAACGTAGTTAAAGAATTTTCAAGAAATATCTATCAGTCATACAAAAGTACCAGCTAGCAGCACATCAAATATATAACTTAGATAAAACAGGCGTAACAACAGTCATGAAACCTATGAAGGTAATATGAAGAAAAAGAAAAAAGACAAATCGGTTAAACTACATGTACTTAAATCATTGATGCTATTGGTGGGTCTGTACCGCCCGTACTCGTATATCCCCGCCTCCAAGCTCCATCAGAATATTTACATAAAGGCTTACCTCAAGGATCAATTGCTTTAGATAATAAATCAAGTTGGATGAGTTGGAGATTTATTCCTAGATGTTTTAGAGAGCATACAAAATTCCACACGTTGCTCGACAGAAAATAAAATGTTACTGCTGTTTGACAATCATGAGTCTCATATCTCTGTTGAAACGATAAATATTTTTAGAAGTAATGGCATAATTCTGCTTTTGTTTCCACCTAATGCTTCCCATCGTCTCCAACCGTTGGATGTTAGAGTTTATGGCCCATTTAAAACATATCTTGCAGCAGTTTCTGGTGATTGGTTACTAACTCACCCTGGACAAATTGTGACTCTTCGCACCATCTCTCATTTTAGTCCGAAAACATGAACAAGCATTTACAATAAAAACCATAGGGCATTCATTCCAAAAGCTTAGACTTGGGCTTATTTGTAGACTAGCTTTCACTGAAGAAGATGTTGTGGCTTGTTTTATTGTAAACGAAAGTGCATCAGTTAGTTCATCTGAAACCAAGAGTTCAAACGTTGACAATAAAAACCTTCTTGTTTAAAACCAACAATATAACGAACATACAGTTGAAATCTGTTCCACAAACCCAAAAGCAGCCACAAAAAAGAGAAAACCAAACAGAAGATCATGCAAAAGTGCAGTTTATATTCACATCCGAAATAATTTTAAGAGAAAATATTAAATTTGAGAAACGACGGAAGAACTAGTTGAAAACTAATAGGCAGGTCATGAGGAAAATATTCAACTCAGAAAACACCCAAGACGTTGTTTGAATATTCAAGTGATTCAGATGTCTTAATTAAGCCAGTATAATCATAACAATGATAACAAAGTGAACCGAAATACAAATGTATTACGGCGAACTCAAAAAATTACAGCATATGGTATGGAGGAATTTAAACACATATTTATGAAAAATAAATTACCCATGCACTTTAATAATGTGGATGAAATGTTTTAACACCTTTACTCTCATTTTGTTCATCATTTTAATAGGCTTTTCCAGAAAAAATAGACAATTAAAGACTTATAATAATAAAATTAAATTTAGTTCTGATCTACAAAAAGAAATATAAAAATTGCAACACTTGAGATGGTTAAAAAAATATGACAATAGTTTACATAGACACAACATGTACAAATCTTTAAAAACGAAATTAAATCACTAATATCACTTGAAAAATAAGTTTATTATCATAAGAAAATTATGAAATTATCGAACAAATCTAAAACACAGTGTAAAAAAATACTAAAATTAAAAAATGACATCTACGAAGATAAAAATGATTTACCTAATATATTTGGAAAACACTTTACAGAATCTGTAGTTGAGAAAATGACATTAAATTTTAAAGATTCTCTATATTTACAGTTTACTCTCCCAGAAATTAATAACTACACCATGTCATGTGTTCCTGTATCGTCAATTGAGGTAAAAATATTATTATGTCATTTCCTAACAAAAATTCAACAGGATTGGGTTTTAATACCAATAAGAGTCATAAAATTTTGTGTAGATAGTATAGCTCAAATACTAGCAACTACATTTAATTGCTCTATTTTGACAAGAAAATTTCCTAGTGTTCAAAAAACTGCTCCTATTGTACCAATTCACAAAAAAGGAAAAACTGATAAAGTTTCTAATTACAGACCTATATCTATGTTGTCAACTTTTTCAAAAATATTTGAAAAGACTTTTTGTTTGCAATTAAATAATTACATAAAAAAGTTTAATATACTAACTATTCATCAATATGCATATAAAGAAGGATCCTCAACAGAGATGGCTACTATTAGTTTTGTGCAAACTATATATGATAAACTGGAGAGGCATAAGTACGTAATAGAAATTTTTTTGACCTTTCAAATGGTTTTGACACTATTGATATTAACTTTACATCTCAAAATTGTACAATTTAGGTATTAGAGGCAACCTCAACGACCGGATAAAGTCATTCTTGTCGGATCGTAACTTTAAGGTAAAATTAAATGACATTACATCAGCACATTTTCATTTACAATATGGGACACCACAAGGTAGTACATTGGGTCCTGTAGTATTTTCCTTATACGTTAATGAAATTTTAATAATAAAATTTTTTTTTTTTTTTTTTTTTTTTTTAATAATAATTATAAATTATTAAAAAAATAAAAAAAAAAAAAAAAAAAAATAATATATTTTTTAAAATTTTAAAATATATTATAAAATAAAAAAAATATTCTCTTTTTTAAAATTCAAAAAAATTTTATTTTTTTTTTATAAATTTAGAAAACAATCAAATCATCCTTTTTTTTTAAAAATTTAAAAATTTTTTTTTTTTTATTAAAAAAATTTTTTTTTAATTTTATATATTATTTTTTTTTTTTATTATAAAAAAAAAAAATTTTAAAAATTTTTTAAAAAAATATTTTTTTTTTGAAAAAAATTAAAATTTCTTTAAATAAAATTAACAACTTATTAAAAATAAATAACGTAACGTATATCCAGTCGTTGATTGAAATATTGGTAAAGATAGTCAACCTTACGGGATTATGCGACCCCGAAATTTGTTCTAAACATCAGAGGTCGGTAGTATCGCTTTGTGCTAAGAAAATACGTCAATTGTATTGTAGAATTTACAGAACAGTATTGCCGATAAATGTGAAATAGAAAACTGTAATTTTGCTGATAGTTTATGCTAAGGCACGACATTGTTGCCAATGCATCATGCCGTTGATTGAAATATTGGTGCATTGAGTCAATGTTGACAAACAAACAAAAACATGCGTTCTACAATATACAAGAATTTATTGATTTTTGTCGACGTACTAATTAAATGTGTGTCCTTTGTTATATATTTTTTTTCTATTGTCTGTTAATTGTTCAATGTAATAATATTTATTTGTATCTTTCTTACGTAAGGTTATAACAATGGTTATACCATCATGACAAACACATATATGTACAAAGATTGTATACATACACATGTGAATAAAGTTTATTATTATGAAAAAAACCTGCAGATTTAAAAGTATTAATTTCGTAAAGAAATCGTTGAAAACGTTCTCCCAAAAAAAACAATTTCTTTAAATACTTTTGAAAATTCCATACTCATATATTTATTACATTAACATCGTTTATCCGTTGAAAATGTTTTAAAATCTATTAGGCTTACGCAAGTAAATTTCTAAATTTTGGTCATTGAAATTAAAATTTTTTAACATAGAAACGCTATCCCTTTTTATGTTGGAACGAATGTTGAATTTTCTTATATTACAATCTAACGTACTCAACTGTTTGCATCTAAACAATATTATAACAAGCCTACTCATTTACTAAAGGTGTTGCTAAAAGTATGCAATTGTAGAATTTCTGACTAAGCCGATAAGGAATGTGACTCATAAACGATAATCCGGAAGACTCCTCGTAATACATTTGTTTCAATATCAACTTTAGGTGTACTTATATTTTAAGATATGATAAACGCATTAAAGAAGCATCTATGCAAAGCTTAATGATTATCTGTTTATTTGTTACAATGAAAATATTACAATCAAGATTGGTTTTTAAGTATGTATTTCCTGAGCTTTACTAATAACAATGGTAATAACATTTACAAAATACTATCAAAAGAACACAAAATAATCGAAAGTAATAATACCCCACCACTTTTAGTTTAACAACAAAACCGAAAATTAATTAGTCTTCCTGTTGTGCTCAGTTTAAGAGGTTTTCGGTTCGAGTTTGATTTTGATTTTTAAAACATTTCGGTAGTTATTATTTACATGTAAGATCGGATTGCTGGTTTAAAAACTTATCCATTAAAATGAGTAATACTATTGCGTGTCATCGCTGTGTATATCACGGTTGCAATAATTCGAGAAAAAATTGCCCGACGATCAGCTTTTATCGGTTTCCTACTAATTGTCTAAATAGATGCAAAAATTGGGTGATGAATTGTGGTAATTCAAAGCTAGTACTACTAGATGATCTTAATTTATTACGAAATAAATTAATCTGTGAGAAGCATTTTGAATCTAGTAGTTTTCGAGATCCTTCCGCTGCGAAGAAGAAACTTAATATTACTGCAGTTCCTAAGAAGTTTGTTTCGGGTAAGTAATAATTTTTGTTCAGCAATGACAATTTGCTAATACTTATTGGTAGCGGTCTGGTAGGTACCCAGTGGTGAGAAGTATCTTAACGTTCTCAAAACTCAATTTTTTACATAACACTTTTAACCACTTTCATGTCTTCAATCTTCTCACCACTACTGGTATCGCAAAGTACAAATTACAAAATCAATTTCAAGAAATACTTTCATTTTTTATTAAAAATTTTGCCAATACATAAATAAAGTTCTTTTAAAAAGCCCAAATTTCAAGAAATACAATTATTTGCTTTGATTGCAGATGAACCTAAACAGGATACATCGAAGTCTTTGCGATTAGAAAGAAATCCTACTCAGAAATCACCAGAAGTTCTGACAGTTTATAAATCTGATAATGTGCGAACTTATGAAAATATATTTTCTAGCGGAAAGTATTTGCAACGTAATTACAACTATTTTCTGTCAGCCAATAAGAAAAAAATTGAGAACAACGCCGATTCAGTTAGTGATGCCTCCTTTGTGAATGTTCTTCAAAGTGCAACAATCAGTGCAAGTATAAGTTCTGATAAACCTATACAGACAACCGTTTCTTTTAAAATTAAAAAGTTTAAAAATAAATTGAATAGTCAAAAGTGTGAAATATTTAGATTGAAGCGCAAACTTCAAAACAGCACAATTTCGGGTCTTTTAAAAACAAAAACCGGCTTTGAAGACATTTATTAATATGCAATGTTTTCATCGAACACGAACTCCATGGAAGGATTCAGAAAAACAACTGGCATTATCATTGTATTATAAATCGCCTACCGCTTACAAATTTATGTTGAACCATTTAGGATTTGTTTTGCCAGCAATTTCAACAATCAAGTCGTGGTTGAAAATTGTTAATTTAAGATCGGGGACAAATAATGTTCTTATACAAAAATTAAAAAAAAAGTTGAAGGAATGACAGACAAAGAAAAGCAGTGCGTGGTAATGTGTGACGAAATTACTTTAAAACGAAATTTAAATTATAACCAATATTGGGACTACGTCGAAGGATATCAAGATTTAGGGGAATTAGGACGTAAACCGTTTTAAGTAACCATGGATTGGTTTTTTATTTGAGAGGAATATTGTATAATTGGAAAATTCCATTTTGTTATTTTCTCAGTAGTGGTTCAGTTAAAAGCGAAATATTATGTACTCTTATAAAGCAAGTGATGCATAAGTTGTTTCAAATTGGATTGAAACCTCGAGCGTTAGTTTGCGACCAAGGATCTAATAACAGAAGTGCTCTATCTTGTCTAGGCGCCACAAAAGAAAATCCAACAATTCAAATCGACAATAACAAAATATATGTAGCGTATGATCCTCCTCATTTACTAAAAAGCTTAAGGAACAATGTCATGAACAGCAAACTGGAAATAGTCGTCAACAATAAAAAATTCAGTGGACCGATTTTGTCAACACTTTTTATATTGATCAGTGTAGCAGTGTAGCAAGATCCATGTTAAAAATTACGGACAAACATATTAACCCATCAAATTTTCAAAAGATGCGTGTTAAATACGCCGCTCAGGTATTTAGCAATTCTGTATCTGCAGCAATTAGCAGTGCTGTGATGACGGGTCAATTAACAAGTAATACGGCGTTAGATACTGCATCTTTTTTAAAACAATTAACAACATTTTTGACTGTTTAAATAGTTTTTCAGTAAATGATCCGAATCCCTACAAGCGTGGTCTTTCAGTTTTTAAAGACATGCCATGCGAAACGTTGAAACGTTCTGTACAATACTTCAATTCCATCAAGTTTTATGAGAACGGTGTAGAAAGAAAAATATATACTGTATCGCAGGTTTCCAATGGACTATAAATTCAATTTTAAGTCTGTGGGAGGACTTAAAGGGAGAAGGAACTTTGTACTTTTTAACGTCACGAATAAATCAAGATCCTCTAGAAAATGCTTTTTCAATGATTCGTGCTAGAGGAGGTTATAATGCCCAACCGTCTGCCCGCGAATTTAGGCTTGCATTACAACATAACATGCACATTCGCTTGCAAATACCAATAGAACAAGGGAATTGTGAAAAAGATAACGACGAGATACTATATGGTATAGATGAACAATTTAACACTAACTATGAGGAAGAGGATAACAAAATTGGGACAAATGAAAGTGTAGAAAATAATGAAACAAAGAGATCGTCTAGAACCTGTCTGGAGAACAAAATCAATGAAGACAATGTCGTAATTAATAGTTCTTTAGAATCTTGTTCAGTGTCGTATGTTGCGGGTTATTTAAGTCACTACATATATAAAAAAGTACATTGTAATACGTGTAAGGAAATGCTAACAGTTAACGACTCAAGTGTTTTCAATGTGAACGAATCATTAATTCTATATAAAGATTACAGCAAATCTGATGGAATTAAATACTTACACAGACCATCACCCGAATTCTCAAAATTTGTGTTTTTTTATTGAAACTTTTTACTGAAGAATTTCATCTTTTAAAACAGATTATGGTTTATTGGAAAAATTAAACTCCGTATAAAAAATGTCTCAACAGCAGTGTGAATTCATGGTTCAGAGAATGCGACACTCATAAACTGTTAATTATCGATCAGTTGGTTAAAATAAAACTATATCGAACCTTAAAGTGGGAGGCTAATAAACATATTTCTAATAGCTATAATTACAGTGATGTCACAAAACCACACCGTAAAATAAGAATATTATCTGCATAAATAAGTGTAAATGTTTGGATATGTTTTATGTATAGCATTGTATTAGGTACGTTATTATTTATGTGTAAATTGTTTGTAAATTATTACTATTATTTTAGATCAGTTGGAATTGTAATTTTTGAAACAATGTTTATAATTAATGAGCTATTTTTACTTTAATTAAACTATTTTAATTCGAAACCATGATATTTTGATACAGTTTCAAAGAGTAAAATCCTAACTTTTTATCTCTACTAACAGATAACAAAGTGTCACTTTTCGTAAATTATTTTTTCCCTCGGGAAAAAGTGAGTACTATTTTTAACACCAAATTTCCCTCAATAATTTTCTAATTCTATTGTAATATGATTTTTCAATATTAAATCGTCATTTATTTCGTCACAGAAAAGAATAGTGTATTATACACGTATTATCCGCACCGCGTCGGGAGACAACACACCTCAAGCTAAAATCTAGTACTTTTATTTTTAGAAGTAATAGGAATAGGTTTTATTACCAAGTGAATTTAAATTTGAAGGTCTAGTGGAACCCACTTTCCCTAAAAAACACGGTAACTTGTTGCCTTTTGAATTGAAAAATTTGAAAACCAATTTTTATTTAAAATCCTTTTCAACTGAACACGTAAAAACAAGTAGATACAAAAACCAATAATTTTGCGTTTCTGAACTCTAGTGGTATTTCTCCCAGTATGTTCTACTTTATTCCTAACGAAGTTATTAAATGACAAACAAATGTCAACATTATTATTTGCAAGTTAAAAATAAAGTGCAAGCATAATTTGTAAAATAATTGTTTCTTATTTATCTAACACCGACCAAACCAAACTGTTTTAACAAATAACGCTTCGCATGTATTTTAGTAAATTATTAAAAAAAACATTGTCATTAAAATCCAAGATATGTATCATCAATGGTATTATTCATAAATGAAAAATTCGTCACTTTTAATTACTAGTTAATACGTTTACTAAATATTTGAAAACGTTGCAACATTGTATTGACAAAAGTAAATTTTACGGATTGTATGTTGCGCCATTTTTACAACGGTGGAATAAATTGAACTATTCTATTTCAAGAATCGTACACATTATAACTTAGCGCTTCAGTACAGGTGAAAAAAGTAAACAAAAACGCAACCCAACATGCATATGTGAATTGCATCCGTGATACAACCAAATACAAGCGGTTGACTATCTTTACCAATATTTCAATCAACGATCCAGTGCTATCTTATAATATATGTGTTTGGGGAAGTTCAAATGATTCAGAAAGAGTAAGAGACCACCAAAAAAACTTGCAGAAATTCTTTTTAAACATTATAAGATTTTAACATTCTATTGTATATATATTTACAAGATACTTATCTATATACACGCTAATGCACATAACCTTAAAAGCCATTGTGATATTCACAACTACCCTACCCGTAACAAGCATTCCTTAGTTCTATCTCACCACAAATACACTCTCTATAAAAAGTCTCCTATTTATACTGATTCAAAATTATACAATGCTTTACCAATTGGAATGACACTGTTACCATTACATGTTTTTAAAATTAACTTAAAAAATATTTTAATGTCAAATGCTTTTTTACACTGTGAATGAATACTTGCACTTTGTAAATCTTTACAGTAAACTATTTTGTGATATTTAATTATTGACGACGCTTATGTACAATTATTTATACTTATAGCCAATAAATATTGTTATTATTATTTTTTTTTCGAAAAATTAGAGATTTAAATCAAGAGGTTTACATGGGTCATTTTGAATTAGTGGCTTTTCGAACAAAAACTCTCTCGTTATCTCACTACGTAGGAATTGTGTTAAAAACAAATCTTTCTGTATTAACTGTCAAGTTCATACGGCACAAAGGTGGTAGCTCCACCTTTTTGTATCCTAGCGTAGAAGATCAGCCAAATTAGCTTCAAAGATATTGCATCAAAACTGAAAGCACCCACTCAAACAGGAACATCACGAACATCTTCTATGTTGACATTTTACTAAAATTTTTGCAATTTAATAGTCCACTAAGTTGTACCAATAAAGTTTTCAATAGTTATCTCTATTTTTTCAAACTCAACACATCATGACGAAAATACCTAATCCACTGACAAAAATTTGACCAAATAACTTCTCGATCAAAATCAATTTAAAAAAAAAAAAGATGATTTTTTTATGTGGTTTATTATTTAAGTACCTCATCTTATGATACACTTTCTATTAATGTATTTATTTCATCACTTTGTTTTTCTTGCAAGAAATTGAATATTTTTTGAAAAGTGACTGAATAGTTCCCACTCTCCCCTATGTAAGTTTGGTAATACTTGTTAAAATGTAAATGGAAGACGTTTTTATTTGGATAGAAAAATGCAGACCTTGACGATCTCTTAAAAACAAGTTTTTCAATAAACTTCGTACGTTACTGAATTTTGACTCTCCGTTTTGTATGTTTGACCTAAATATTTCAAATCCATAACATATGATATATTATGAAATCATTGTATTCTTTCACGCTAATCACTAATATCAAATCTCTTCTTCTCTAGATCAACAATTTTGAGATAATGAAATGACCTCTAAACTCTAGAGTTTACTGAAACTAAGACACAATGTTGGTTACGAAACCAATTTGAAGTATTTGGCTAATTTTCCTGTGTTTTCCTAATTATTGTTATTATTAAACTAAATTGTGTATTAAAAATTTTATATTAAAGTAAATTTTTAAAATTCACTCAGAAATTGAAAAGTAACCGATTTAAAGCGTTATACGTCATTTATATAAAACTGAAATTCTCACCGGTAATGGAAACATCACATTTCCGGTTGAATCAACTCTAAGATTGCATTCGTAATGCATTCCATGCAACTTGCACTATAATTGGAATTAGAATTGAGCAAACTTATTTTTTAATGTTACTTCATGTTTATGCGAAATTCAGAGTTATTTGATATTCGCACAAAATTCATTATACGAACAATGGTTGCAAATTTATTTAATTAAGTTGAAGGGCATTTGTGTTTTCCACACAATGAAACCGTTTGATTTCGCTATATAATGGCAGCAATCAAATAATTAGTTTGAAGTTTATTAATGAATTTATCATACATTTTGCACTTGCAAAACACGTTCGTCATAAAACCATAAAAGTACATTGCTTAATGTTTAAAGAGTACATACAGGTTTGCAAGTTAATAATTACCTAGTGTTTAGATTATTGTAATCTTATGTCGTAACAAGAGAATCCCTCCTTGTTATTAAATCCAAAGATCAATAACGTTTTTGTCAAAACATCAAAACCACTATGTTTTACAGGTAATATACTCGTAGATTCCGTTTCATATAAACTATGAAAAAAATATATTATTATTATTATTGTTATTATATTTATTATTATTATTATTATTATTTTTTTTGTTTTAAAGCATCGGCTACCAGGGCCATTAGCTTTGCACTTATATCAACAGGTAAGCTTATATTCCATCAGGTAAGTTTAAAATTACTATATTTTTCAAATATTTCCACCTTTTTTAAGAATCTTATTGTAGATAAAATCTTTTCTTTTTCAGACATTCCACCGTTGCAACACCTCGCAATTCGTACTCCTGACGTTGTGGTTCGTACATCTGACAAGTTTCAACGATATGCACAACGGTTAATTCTACGTTACATAAAGAACACATCGGCTTCGGATCTCCACTTAAGATATAGCTATGTGTTAGTCTAGTATGTCCTGAACGTAACCGGAAAGCACGCACAATATCTGGCCTTGGTAAGTTTATAAAAATGTATGTATTTTTCACCTCGGGTTCAATTTGCCTAAGCAACGTAACCGCAGTACTCCACTCTCTTTGCCATTCTGTCATTATCTTTTCTTTCACGATATTTTTAAATTCTGATTTTGTTGGTGTCTCATCATTTATACGAGTTTCCACAATTTGCTTGGGAAATTTTTGTCCGATTTTACCAGGTATTCAGAGTATCTAACTGCCAGAGGTCTGGTTATTGTTGGTTTTTTGGCATAATCCTCATAGGTGGAAAAAGAAATTTAGAATTTGGGTTTCTGGAATTACACTTTACGTTCGTAATGTAAGAGTTAATTAGTACTTTCCTTCTATATTGTAGGGGATCATTCCAGATTCGCAGTACAAACTTTGCCGAGGAGTAGTAGGGAACGCACCTAAACAATATCGAATGCTCATGCAATGGATCTTATCGAGCATCATCAGTTGCGTATTTCTTGCCGAAGAATATGCTGCACATCCGTAATCGATTTTTGATAGAACGACGGCTTTATATATATTCAGCAAAGACTTTGGATCTGCGCCCCATTTAGTGCTGCTTAGTACTTTTATGACGTTAAGCGCTTTTTACACTTACGCACCACTGAATTTATATGTTCTCGCCAGTTAAGTTTACAGTCAAACATCAGACCCAAGAATTTAACGACGTTTACACATTCTATTGCCCTATCTCCTAAGTAAAGTAAGGGATCGTAGTGCGGTTTTCTTAATCGACAAAAGTGAACACATTTGGTTTTTTCTTGAGAAAATACATACCCTATTTCTTCACTATTGTTGATAATTTGGTTTATTGCTGTCTGTAATCGTCTTGTAATTTGTCCGACTACCTTGCCGCTACTAAATATGGCCAAGTCATCTACATACAGGCAGTACCGCACTTTCGTATCGATTTTCATGGCTATATCATTGATTGCTATTGCAAACAAGGTGCAGCTGAGCGTAGATCCTTGTGGAACACCGTTTTCTAACGTTCTTACACTAGAATAGTTATCGCCATTTCTTAGTCTAAAGCGTCTATCAGTGAGGAAGGATTTGACAAATAACGGAAGTTTTCCTCTCAAACCAAATTTATGCATCTTTTCGAGTATTCCGTACCTCCAAGTCATATCGAACGCTCCTTTTATGTCAAAGAACACTGCGACTAGGTGTTCACGCTTTCTGAAAGTTTCTTGAATGTGATGTTCCAAAAGTACCAAGTGGTCAGCGGTCGATCTCTTTTTTCTATAACCTGCCTGTTGTTTCACTAATAGATTATTTTCTTCTAGAAAAATTTGAAGCCTTTTGTTCACCATTCTCTCAAATATTTTGCCCATGCAACATGTAAGACTAATGGGACGAAAACTAGAGGGCGATAGTTTAGATTTGTTCGGTTTTAGAATTGGGATAACCGTTGCCTCTTTCCAGGAATCAGGATAAGTATTCTCTTCCCACAGTTTATTATATAATTTTAATAAAATGTTTTTCATTTCAGGTATTAAATTCTTGAGCATATCGTTGGATATCGTGTCTGGACCAGGAGCGCTGACTTTGGATTTGTTGAGGGCCTCTTCGAGTTCCAACAAGCTAAACGGTAAGTTATAGTAATAGCTGTTTTCAGTATTAAAGTCTAATGTAACTTCTTCTCTTAGGTCTTTATTTTGGAGAAATTTTGTGCTATAATTGGTCGTCTTACTCACACTCTCAAAATAGTTAGCCATCATGTTAGCTATAATTGTGGTGTTTTGTTCGATATGTCTCGAATCTGTCTCTAACGCGTTAATTAAACTTGGAGGATTATATCCCGTCACAGCTCTTACTTTTTCCACACAATAGACATAGGTTCGTTGCGTGTTAGTATTAGTATTAGTATTTATTACAACATTAAAGGTACATAGCCTCTTTTGTCAAGTCAAAAGAAAATAATCGACATATTAGACAATATACACATAATCATAAAGTACTATACAATATGCACATAATTAAAATACTAAGTCTACATTGGTATCCAAAATTCTTTATGTTAATTAAAATTAACATTAATTTAATTTTGTTTTAAACATTTTATATGATAGGGTTCTAATATTACCTGGAATTCTATTATTGTTATTGTCGAGGTATAGGTGTTCCAACTGTTTCTTTTTTCTTTCGAGAATACATTTTCTGGCATTTGCTCTGGCTTTTTTGAATACGATTAGATTTTCAGTTGTGAGATACTTTTTATACTTATTGAACGCTTGTTTTTTTATTTTTATAGCATTCTTAACTTCTTCATTGAACCACGGCACTAGTTTCTTTATAGGTTTACCTCCAGATTTAGGTATACTTTTTGTTGCAGCTAAGATAATGTTGTTCGTAACGTTTTCTACTGAAACATCTAATGGGCAAACTAAATTTTTACAAAACTTTTCCCAATCTGCTTTTTTGTGTTCCATCGGATGGGAACCGCGTTTGTGATTTTGGAATGTCAAATTCGATAACGATTGGAAAATGATCACTATTCCAAAGATCTTCTTCAACTTTCCACGTTACTCTGGTTAGTAATCTACTAAAGGCTATAGATAGGTCAATTGCCGAAAACGTATTCGATTTTGTGTTAAAACTCGTCTTTGATCCTGTGTTTAGCAAAATTAATTTTTCATTTTCTAACCAGCGTTCGAGCAGTTGTCCTCTGGAGTCTGTTTTAATGGATCCCCACAATAAATTGTGAGCATTAAAGTCGCCTATTAAAATGAACGGATGATTTAACTGTTCCACAACGTGGTTCAGATCCTCTAGTGTCCAGCTTGCGTCAGGTAAGTAAACGTCACATAAAGTTATTTTTATAGGAACCGTAATATTTACAGCTACAACCTGTAAACGACTACGTACTTGGAGATCGTTATAAATGGCATCTTGCCTCAAGAATATAGCAACTCCTCCGTGTGCCCTTTCACCACCAATTGCGTCCTTTCTTACCATGTAATAATTTTTTAAATTGTAAGTTTGTTTTGGTTTTAGGTGCGTTTCTTGTATAGCGAGACATACTGGATCGTGTTCTTGTAATAACAGTTTGATGTGGCAATAATTATATACACATCCTCGACAGTTCCACTGTATAATTTTGTTGGACATATATATATATTTAATATATATATAAATTGTAAATAATTTAAAGGACTATTACAAAAACAAATAAATAAATAAATGTATAAATAAATAAATAAATCTCTCTATGTATAAATATAAATAAATACTCTGGACTACAAACACAATTATCACAGGTATTATCACAGATTTTATCACACTTTAGGTAGCCCTTCTTCCGAGGTTTACCTTTCGGCCACCCCTTGGTCTTTTTGGCTGTAATAGACGCCTCCGAGTTACCGGAGTCGTCTTCCGAAGAATAACTCACATCTATCGTCTCCTGACGTTTTCTTTTTTCAGATCCTACATCAGACAACGCAGGACCTTGACTGGATAGCGAGTTGACTCGTGACCTCGTCACCGGTGGAGGTAGTAGTAGAACTTTAGGCGGTTCTTCTCGCTGTTTTGTTACAAAAACTTTCTTTAGCATGGTAACTAATGTAGGTACCAGCTCTTTCACTAATTGGGCGATGTCAAGTTGGGGCGTCTTTTCCGCCATCTTGGCGTAAGAGATACCTTGGTGTGGAGTTTGTGAGACAACTTTCCTACGCGCATCGAGATATGAAATGTTTTCTTTAGCTTTAATTTCTTGAATGGCCGATTCTTGTTTAAAGATAGGGCAATTTCTAGAAATGGCTAAGTGATTTCCTTTGCAGTTAACACATTCGATGGGTTCGTCGCAACGTTTGCCGTTATGCAGCTCTTTTCCACACATGCACACTTGCTTATTGTCGCAGCGCTGTGCTGTGTGTCCAAATTTCTGGCACCGGAAACACCTCATTGGAGCTGGAACAAAAAGACGTACCGGTAGGACCAAGTAACCTGCTTTGATTTTGGTAGGCAACTTCGGGGTATTAAAAGTCAGTACATGGTTCGGTGTGTCTTGCAACTCACCGTCTACCTTTTTTCTCATCCTTCTGACCTCTATAACCCCTTGGCTCTTAAGCTCTGCACATATTTCTTCGGTAGAGCACATTAAAAGATCCTTACAATTGATCACTCCCTTGCTATAATTTAAGGTGTTATGAGGGGTAACCTCAATCTTATCACTTCTAATCTACCTGCATTTAATAATTTATTGGCTTGCGCCGCACTCACAGTTTCTATTAGCAAACCATTCTTCACCTTCCTTACACTTTTCATCTCTCCTATTAATCCAAACAACTGTCTCTGAATCAGGAACGGGCTGTCTTTACTGAAGTCGCCGTCGACTTTCTTAACGACCAAGAACCGGGGTATGACCACCTTTTCTTGGCTCGCGTTAGGGTTTTAAAAGGGCCCTTACTTTCACCCGAAATTGAGGGAGCGGGTGCCCCTAAAGATTCGTCCATGTTCTTGCCGTGTCTACAGTTCATAACTACGAAATCACGTTCATGAATAAAGTAAAAGAAAAACTTAGCTTACTGAATAATTCGTCAGTCGAATTGCCTCTTTCTGATTTCGTAAACCGTATCCATGACGTAGAAAGTTATCACTCTAAATGTTTGACCAAATTTCGCCATTTCGCCATTAGTGAAACAGTAGATTGTCCAAATTAGAATACGTTACTTAAGCGAAGAAGTAAAAAATATCTATCACGGATTGCAGAGATGCGGCATATAGAGGCAAATTAAGAACAAAACGGTGAATTAGGACACAAAAGTGAATTAAGAACCAAAAGGTAAATTAAAATCCAAAGACAAATTAAAATTAAACAGTGAATTAAAATTGTACAATAAAAAAACATAGCAACTGGAAAACACGTGTATTTACTTACGGTCGTCAAATAGACACTTCCTAACAAGAACCCTTGTTATTTTCTAATTCAAAAGGAATATTGCGCAATTATCTGTGACGTGCAGAAAAAAATCTTCATTAGTTAAATTAAATTTACTAAAGAAATCCAATTGCGTCAGATTAAAATGTAGCTGTTGCATTCACAAAATGATCAAATCGGATCAAATAGTCGAAACGTTAATTTCATTTACGGTGAAATTCTTCACAAAACTTTTTCGGAAATTAATGAAAACTATGCCATTCCACCAAAGTTATTAATGCGTTAACATTGTTTACGCATAGAATCTATTAGCAAAAGATGTTTGTTCAATTACAAATACAACAAAAGAAAACGTGGAATTTCATTCTCGTTAGAAATCATCAAAGATAGTATACACTGGTATTGGACTTTTAGGTACTTATGCAATTAAATCAATAAGTCAATGATAGAAGCAATACCACCACTAGGTGTTTACGTTTAACACGTAGCAAAAATTAAATCTTGCCAACAGATAAAAGTAAGATTCAAAAACGTGTAGTCGTTAACAGTGCATATTCTATCTTTGTGATTTCTAACGAAATAAACTCTCAGGTGTTACCTAGTTTGTTACATCGTTTTTATTGTAGAACGAAAATCTCTTGCTAATTACAACAAAGTAAATTGCGTTAATTGTTTGTTAACAATTTTACGTTTTTGGTTTAAAAGTTTTTACAACTCGTTGTAGAGTTAGTTAACTTAAACTATAATACGTGAGTAAATGATAGAATTTTAGGGCAAAATACAATTCAAAACACGATTCAATTAAAAAGTGAATTAATAAATTCTTAATATATGACTTTAGATAATCAAAATAGTGTTGAAATTGACATTACTAAAACAATTATATTGCGAAAAGTTTAGGTTTATGTTACAACTGCAGTTTCAAGAGATTCTTAGCTTTTTTTTCAAATTTTATGATCCGTTAGTGTTGAACCCTAGTAGATATTATAGTAGCAGCTAAGACATTCAAGCAACAGTTGGGAGTAAGAAAACTAGAATTAGAATGAACCTCTATTAACTGAATTTTTAAACAAGTTGTTAAAAATGCCAACCTTAGAGATTCAAAAAACGTTCAATTAGAAGATAGTCGGATTTGTGACTTTTCTATAATAGCCTATGGGATAACACTGTACATACGAACTACATCTCATATCTAAATACACATAAAGTTTCTTTGTTCAAAATCCAAGTAGTTCATCAACAATTCCTAAAATAAAATTTAACAATGCATTGTTGTTGAAAATGGTTAACATGGTTTGCAATCTACCAAAAATTTGATAGATGTGTAAGCGGTTTACAAAAGTCGATAATTCCATCATTAACGGTAACTGAGCGTTGATTTAAAAAACGATCTCAAATCGCCTGCTAAAAATTAGCAAAATGTTGTTCAATTGCAAACAGTCACATAGCTGATAGCTGCGTTGTCGATACTAAATACGCAATATATTCACGATAAATAAATCCAGAGGCAATGATTACTAAATCATATATAGATGTACAAGTAGAAGGAATATTATATCGAAAACAAATACGTAATGTGTCAAATAATCTATCAGATCTAACATACCTATCACCAGGACATTTTTAAATTGTTTTATTTTAACTAGCTATTTTGATTTGCATATTAGAGTTTTCCCGGACAATCGATTGAAGCGGCATTTTTAAAAGTCTGACAACGAAATTATCTGGCAATGCTAAATTATAGGCCAAAATTAATGATTTTTGAATTGAGAATTGTGTTATACTAACCATTATTTCGGTGCCAATTTTTATTTTCTACACGTATATGGCTTCATTATGTTTGATAGAAATGTAGATTAGATTTTAAATATACAATGGTATTTTTTAATTGGTTATTTAATAAATGTAAAGAGGTGTTATCCATTTTTTTTAAAACATCCAGTATGTTGAAAGCATTCTCACCGTTCTTATAAAGAAAATGCGTTTCATATACATATTCGAGTAACGCTAAGGTCGCTGTAATGTATGAATTTGTAAGCATGTGTATTGTAAAGTATTAGAATAAACGTATACCGGGTGATTCAGCTAACCCGTTCATTAGAAGTTTATGAAGTCCATAAACTTCTCATAAACCGGTTAGCTGAATCACCCTGTATAGTGTATAGTATAAAAATAAATCGATATAAGGTGTGCATGTTAAACCGAAGAAAATGAAAAGCAGACGGTTTTGAGCAGTGAATGATGATGGGTGTAAAGTTAAGATAGTGCATCAAACAATGAATGTGTAAAATTGTTGTTAACTTTTTAAAAGGATGGTTTAAAATATTATATAAAAATTTATATTAAGCCAGTTATTTATCTTAAACCGGTGCATCGTAATCAGCCCGCGAATTGTAGTCCGCTTGCGCATCGTAGAAATAGATTTAATAGAAATAAAAGCAATGGATAATAATAAATAAAGTACTCTACAAAGTAATTAATAAATGAGACACTAACTAAAAATAAATATGAAGAGTATAGAAACTAAGCATCAACGTCATCAACAAACAAAGAACAGAACAGAAAATCTAAGTACATTAAGTATTTAATAGAAAATGTTTAATACAAAAAAAATATTGTAGCATAAATATATTTTAAGTTGCTTTTAAACGTGCAGTTGCATTATTTAAAATTAATTTAAATTAATTTTTAAAAAAATTTAAATTATTTAGTTGGTTAATTGTAGAATAAAAACTAATATGTTTATACAGAACCAGCGCAGTGTGTGTCATTTTGTAATACAAAATAATTTTTGCACTGAGTATGACGATGTTAGTCATTGTATAAAGAGAAGATTACCACCAGAAGAACTTCTTCAAATTATTCGAGTTCATACACCGTGATTTGATGTCTGATCATGTTTTTCATCGCTTTTCGCACTCTCAATATGGTTTTGTAGCAGGATGATCTACGGTTGCAAACCTTACCGTTATATCGGGATTTTTAGCACGATCTCTAGATTGCCGGATCATTTACACTTACTTTAGTAAGGCATTTGATAGAATTGATCATCGGATCATAGTCTCTAACCTTGAACTCTTTGGAATACCCGGGCACATCATTTCGCTCCTTACTAATTACTAACGTCACTGTCATCAATTTCTTTAGATTGCGGGCTATAGATCTAGACCCACATGGTTCTTTCGGGTGTTCCTCAGGGATTAGTGTTGGGTCCGCTACTATTTTCAATTTTCATGAATGATGTGTGTAGTATTTTTAGAGTTAAGTGTTTAGAGAATCCAGATGAAATGAAAATCTATTTTCGAAAAAATGCCGGATGCAGAAATATAATTGAATTCTAATATCTTATTCGAAAATAACTCAGATCTGTCAATTTTTATTTACCGTTACCAAGGCAATAAATAAACAATGCATACCTGTTATCATTTCGTTGTGTATGTCAGATTCCATGTGTAAGGTGTCTAATTTACTTTTATCAAAATGGTAAAATTAACCGAACGAGAGAAAATTAAAATTGTTTCCATGGTTGGATATGGTTCCATAGTTTGGCAGAAGCCGTACCCAAGTAAAAGTTGCACAATTATTTAATCAAATGCATCCTGATCGTCCTCCCATATGCCAGACAGCAGTGAGTATAATAAAAACTAAATTCAGAGAATTTGATCACGTTAGAGATTAGTCTAAATCTCTTCGTCCTGCTAGAAATGACAACAAACAACAAGTTTTGTTTTCGTTGAAAGAAAATCCACGAACTCCTTTCTCGCAGATTGGAGTTAATTTAAATATGCCGAAATCCGTTGTTCATCGAATGGTTCAAAAGCAAAAATATCACCCATACAAAGTTATTCCAGTACAAGAGTTATATAAAGATAATTTCGATAGACGAATTGACATTTGTAAACTCATGCAAAATATGTGCAATTAAAATAACGATTTAGTAAAAAACATCTTATTTACCGATGAAGCTACGTTCTGTTTAAGTGCACAGACAAAATTGTCGATATTGGGCAACAGAAAATCTGCATTGGACAATGGAAGTTCATAACCAACACCCTCAAAAGTTAAACGTGTGGTGTGGAATAGTTTGCGGAAGGGTAATAGGTCTACTTTTTTTAAACACCCCTAACTGGAGAATCTTCAATTTCTGGAAATTGAGTTAGTTCCAGCATTGGTAGCTTCATTTTCAAATTCATTAAAACCAGATTCTCCTGATGAAGAATTGATGTTCCAGCATGATGGTGCTTCTCCGCACTATGTCGCCACTGTTCGTAAATTTTTGAACGAAACTTTTGGAGCAGTTAAGAGAGAGAATCCGAAGAGAAGTGCGTAGTATAACTCTGAAAAAAAGTCTTGGGGATTGTCAAGCTGTAAATGTCTCACATTTTGAACATTTAGTTTGATTTCTTGTTTGTCTATTTTAATTTAATGTTTTGTTGTTTTAGATATATAATTACGTTTCTGCATCCGGTATTTTTTCGAAAAAGGTTAAAGATAGGTATAGGATATGTAAACAAAAATTTTTCAGAAATTTAAGTAATGTAAGTTGATGGTTTATCTTATTTTAAGGACACACTGTATACATGATAGTAAACTAAAAAAATGCGTATCTAAAAATAAAAATCAAGGAAGCCGAGCGTTTTTCTAAAAAATAAAGACCTGAATTTTAAATAAATTTATATATAACATTTGGGACGCACTGTATGTATGCACAAGGGTTCGTAAATAACTATAATTTTTATAATTTAAATATTGTTGTTTCTGATTTCCATATTCCGAATCAAATTTAAAGTTTACATTTTCATTATGTAAAGTAAACTAGTTTAAACTACGTGTTAAATAAATCAAACTCACCTGTTAATAACAACAAATAATTACTTAATTTAAGTTTGGTTAGTAGTATTAATCCAGTTTACATTAAACTGTGTGCACTGCACTGTTAAACCAAACTAATCAAAAGTAATTCAAATTTATATTACATTAATCGATTTGACAATTTATTTAAAATTAGTCTACTAACTTTTCTAGATTTTGTACTTCGTTGTAACGTGTAATGCACAATTATTTAATTTAGTATTGACGAATTACTCAAAAAAGTCCACCCTTATGTATACTTAAATCAGAAATTTTTTATTTTATCTAAAATGATATACTGACCCTGTAATTTGTTGGTGAAAAGTAAAAAAAAAAAAATAAGTAGTGCATTTTTTTTATATTGTTTAATTTGTAGATACAGAGTAATCAGTAAGAAACCGAAAGGAGTACCTAAGTATGTACGTTCCATAAATTAAATTCATACTGATGACGAACACCTGTACAGGTAAAAGGTAAAAAGTGACAAAATAGACAGTTCGGGATAATTATTTTTTGTGTAGATAGTTGGTGTATCAAATAGTTTGAGATTGAACATTACTGACGGGGTATATAGAGAATTTTATCGCTAATCGTGAAAACGGGTCTTCCATTATTTTCTATAAATAATTAATAAACTTACTTTTGACATTTACTACAGGTATCATGACAGCAATTAATTGCTATTTAATATCATACAATCATGATTTAAATGCTTAATTTTATTATTAACTAATGACTAGTAAGGTTTTCATTTTACCAGTTAGTCAGTCGAGAGTAAAAACATGTTGGATGCCGCTCACGTAGTGTTAGGGTACGAACACGTAGAACGTTGGCGCTTATTACTTGTACACTCATGAAATTTAAAACTTGGACACCACAATTTCTGTAAATAAAAGTTTGCACATTGTGAAGCGGGCTTAAGGGTATCATTTACAATTCTAACAGCAGGTAGTCTCAGCAGAGGTTATCTTATAGAAGGACTGTAGAATGTATCATTACACTAAGCACGTTTTAGAAAATAGGTAATTTACGTTGCTTACTTAATTTTTTTCTTTAAAGAATATATTTGAAGGTATCGCTAATTAAACACCATAGCTCGATTAATTATCGAATCAAAATTTTGTTTGGAAATGTTTACAAAATAAAATTAGAAATAATTTTGATTTAAAAACGTCTACAAGCAATAACTTTTAAATTAAATCAAAAACTAAACATGGTTATTTGGGTTGACTGATTATTACTTATTTTTAAATAAATCTAACCTACTAATTATTGTAAGTTATTAAAAAAAATCATTAAACTCTCTATTCATAATATTTAGTCCTTACAAAATGTATATTTTATGACGTTTCATTTTTTTCTGTAGTTAATATAAAAAGTGAAAATAAAAACTAAGGCAATTCTTATTGTCAACGTATATATTTAGTTTTTGACAAGAATTTATTACATAATTATAATTAAGATACCAAGTTATAGTTTAAAATTAAATGAAAACGTTTTTTTTTAAATAAAGGTATTACTATATAAATAAATATAAGAAATCAATAATGGGTGTGACCTCCATTATTATTGATACATTCTTGGAGGCGTCTGCTCATTGACGCTATCAAGGTATCAATATAATTAATATTAATCGTTTCCCATGCGGTATCAATGGCTGCAATTAGTGCATTACGGTTTACTGGTATAAAATTTGGCCCTTGTTGTCTTCGGATAACAGCAAGTATTCGAGCCCAAACATTTTCGATAATGTTAAAATCTGGGCTTTTGCTGGCCAGGGTAACAGCTCCAAGTTATTTGCTTGTATCCAGTTGCGCACAACCTGCGAAGTATAGGGTCATCATATCCCGATAGTTAATTATCGAATGTTCCAAGAAAATATGTGTAAATAGTAAATGGAATCTACTAACGTAACGTTAAGTCGTTAATTATAGTTACATAACTCTCCTTTCATAAGATATAGTTCATATTAATATGCTTATTGTAAAGCTTCGTACACACCTGAACAACAAACCGAGGAACAAACAGAACAACGAACCGAACGGCAATCGGAACATTAATTTGGACGGTGCTACGTACGAATTTTAGAACAGATTCGCAAGTCCTGATTGTTCCACGAACGGTTTGCGGCGTTCCCGCAACTTGTCGGTTTTTTCTCCGACATCAAAGAAAATGCGCGCGAATGCGTTTGCAGGTTTGGACGAATCTAAACAAAACGGCGAACAAACTTATGCGGGAGAATTAAATTATTTATTTTTGTCCTCCCTTTTGTGGGTTTGTTGTGTTTTAGGTAATATTATGGAGTTGACAGAAGAAAAATGTTTTAAATTAATCAGTGTTTAAGAATGCAAGAAAAAATGATGTCCCTATTAGCATCATTTGGGCGGGAAATTTCCAAAATAAAAAAAAGCAAGTAAATTATAATTTTTACTCTTCTTTGTGCGTAAAAATTTGGTTGGCACTATCTTCTTGTTTTCCGCAATTTTCTCTTCTCAATAATAAATATATATAAACTGAAAACTACTGAAAATAATTATGGAAACAGCACAAACGTTCCGTTTGTTGTTCGGATTGTGAAATCATAAAAGATCGTTTGTCGTTCTGTTTGACTTTCGGTTCGTTGTTATGTTTGTTGCTCGGTTTGTTGTTCAGGTGTGTACGAAGCTTTACAACTTAAGCAACAATTTTTTGCGAATAAAGATTAGTTTGTGATGTAATATTAGAAACACAAATTTATATCATATCAAATTTATGACAACTTAAAAACCAAGAACGTGTATGTTATTGCTAAGAAATTATTAAGGAAAAAGCGCAATTGCAGTGTAAATATTTATAATTAGATATTTTCGAAAGTTTATAAGTCCTCTATTGTAATCTTAATACTTAAAATAAAATCCTGTCCATTAGCATTATAAGGAAATGGCTTTTACTTTATGAATAAGTTTCAATAACATATTGCTCTAAGGGTTGTTACATTGGTCATTAGAAGTATGTAATAAATAAACAATTACCTACTGTTTGAGAAGGGGTAGTGTGAACCAATAAATAAAGTAAGAAATGTAAATTCCATTTTAGTTTAAAATTTCAAGTGTTGTGAAAATGCCACCTCATCTCGGTGCTGATTTGAAAGCGCGGATTGTTTCGGAATTAGCGGCGGGCCGTAGCGTGCGTAAAATTTCACGTATGTTAGATATACCAAAAAGCACCGTAGGGCATTACCGAGTAAAATGGAATCTTGAACACACTTTGGAAAGAGCCATCGGAAGTGGTAGACCTAAAGTATCTACACGTGCTCAAGATCTCGAGTTGTTTCATTACGTAACAGAACAACCATTTGCTACATACTCTAGGGCTATAGCAGATACACATTTTCCCGGATGCCGTATAACTGCACAAAAAGATTAAAAGAGATGGGAATAAAGAAGTATAATGCTGCTGCGAAAGAAGTTCTCAGTGACAAAATATGAGACGTCGTCTGGAATTTGCAAGGCGATATGTGAACGAACCTTTGGAATTTTGGAATCGAGTGATTTTTAGCGACGAAAAAACGTTCAATAGCCGCAACGATGGACCACTAAAAGTTTTTAGAATGGAAGGAACTCGTTACGAAAATAATCACATATGTCCTAAAAAACGAAGTGGTTATTTTTCTGTGAATGTGTGGGGTTGGGTTAGCGCGCGGGGTCCAGGAGTTTGTTGGGCTATCGATGGACGTCTTGATTCTGCTGCGTATTTAGATATTTTGGAAACTATTATGAAACCTTCAGTCGAAGTGTTTTATCCAGACGAAGATTATATTTTCCAACAAGTAAGTATTCTTATTTCACTATACTTTCTCCAAAAATAGTTGGGGATCTGTTGAATTCATATTCATATTTATACTTCGCTGGTTGTGCGCAATTGGATACGAGAAAATAACTTGGAGCTGTTACCCTGGCCAGCAAAAGCCCAGATTTTAACATTATCAAAAATGTTTGGGCTCGAATACTTGCTGTTATCCGAAGACAACAAGGGCCAAATTTTATACCAGTAAACCGTAATGCACTAATTGCAGCCATTGATACCGCATGGGAAACGATTAATATTAATTATATTGATACCTTGATAGCGTCAATGAGCAGACGCCTCCAAGAATGTATCAATAATAATGGAGGTCACACCCATTATTGATTTCTTATATTTATTTATATAGTAATACCTTTATTTAAAAAAAGTTTTCATTTAATTTTAAACTATAACTTGGTATCTTAATTATAATTATGTAATAAATTCTTGTCAAAAACTAAATATATACGTTGACAATAAGAATTGCCTTAGTTTTTATTTTCACTTTTTTATATTAACTACAGAAAAAATGAAACGTCATATAATTCATTTTGTAAGGACTAAATATTATGAATAGAGAGTTTAATGATTTTTTTTTAATAACTTACAATAATTAGTAGGTTAGATTTATTTAAAAATAAGTAATAATCAGTCAACCCAAATAACCATGTTTAGTTTTTGATTTAATTTAAAAGTTATTGCTTGTAGACGTTTTTTAAATCAAAATTATTTCTAATTTTATTTTGTAAACATTTCCTAAACAAAATTTTGATTCGATAATTAATCGAGCTATGGTGTTTAATTAGCGATACCTTCAAATATATTCTTTAAAGAAAAAAATTAAGTAAGCAACGTAAATTACCTATTTTCTAAAACGTGCTTAGTGTAATGATTCATTCTACAGTCCTTCTATAAGATAACCCCTGCTGAGACTACCTGCTGTTAGAATTGTAAATGATACCCTTAAGCCCGCTTCACAATGTGCAAACTTTTGTTTACAGAAATTGTGGTGTCCAAGTTTTAAATTTAATGAGTGTACATGCCAGTGCTTACTTAAAATGCTTTATCTCTATTTAAGTGCTCACGTAGAACGACTGTTGCTGGCGCTTGCGAAGCAGCGCTTATAAAGGAGAACAGTATATTCTCTAACAACGTTCGTTTGAATGAATTAAATCCTCCTGAACTTTCATTGTTGTTATTTAACAAACTTAGAAACTACTAGAACTTATTTACTAAGGACGTACAAAATGCGAGCTGGAGGAACAGATGATAAATTAATGAAACTTAGTGTAGTTGATTTATACGCTTGATCATTGGTTTCCATATGTTGCTTATCTCGACACTAGACTGGCTGAAGATCTCCTTGTTATTGATGAATGCTGCTTCTTTAAATTTTATTTTGACCATTTTATTCGATGTTGGTTATCCCAGGAATGTTGCATAACCTATTTTTGTATTTGCACATAATTTTTTTCTTTTTACTACAGTTTTTCATTTTTATTTTCTTCTTCATTTTTTGTTTACAATAATGTGTTTTTCACAATTTGTTGAGTAAGGAAAACCAGTTTACGCTAAGCGGCGCTAGGTTAGGGTCGCGGAAAACGAAGCGAAGCAAGCCGTGTGTTTATCAAAGCAGCATTGAAACTATTTTTTGAGTAAAGAAAATTAGCGTACGAGCCGGGAAGTTGCTCGAGTTCGCCGCGAAGCGGCAATACCATCGACACAAAGCGCCTTTTAGATTCGAGCAAAGCTAACTGACCCAACTGGTACCGACATCCAAAAGTGCACATCGCCGCTCGCGCTTAGAAAAACCAATTGCGAATCGTTTAATCGACGACAGCGGACGAACGCTGTATCTCGGCTTTCGACATTTCGGGTTTTTCAGGTTCACCTCTGAACGGTTTCACGTACTCTTGAACTCACTCTTCAAAATTCTTTTCAACTTTCTTTAGCGGTACTTGTTTGGTATCAGTCTCATGGTAGTATTTAGCCTTAGATGGAGTTTACCACCTACTTAGGGCTGCAATCTCGAGCAACCCGACTCGTGGTCAGAAGGCGGTCTTTGGGCCTGGCACTTTCTACGGGTAGATTGGCCTCTTTCAAGAAAGACTTTGATTTGCTTCGCGCGACTCCGAGGTTTGTGTACCCTCCTTAACGCCACATTTCCCAATCAATCCTCTCGGACCATGTGATTCAGCGCTGGGCTTGTCCCCTGTTCGCTCGCCGCTGCTGAGGGAATCCTTATTAGTTTCTTTTCCTCCGCTTAGCAACGTGCTTAAGTTTAGCGTTATTTTTTTGAGTAAGAAAAACCAGTTTACGAGCCGTAAAGATGTTCGAGTTGCTGCGACGCGGCGGTGAGTTGTCGAAAACGACACTACTTCAATCTTCACAACTTGGCGAGCAAAGCAAACCGTGTTTTTATCAAAGAAACATTAAACTATTTTTTTAAGTAAGAAAATCAGCGTACGAGCCGCAAAGTGGCTTCAGTTTGCTGCTATGTGGCAATACCATCGACGCGAAGCGGTACTGGAGTTAGAGAAACCCGGAAAAGAAAAGGAACAGGTCACCTATGCTCTTCTAACATTTATTGCAATCCAGCAATAAAGATAACCTGCCGAAATTATAAACAAATGAATCTACCAAATTGAGACCGAGACGCCATGCCCAAAGCGGCAGATAAATTAGCAATCGTAGAACACCTACACTTTAAAGAAGCCAAAGTTCTGTTACGAACCAACAACTAAAATCCGAGAATAATCAGAGAACCTTGAACTTATGAAAAATAAGAATAACTTCAATCGCGAGAAGATGGTTACTGGTTAAGCAACACATAAAATTAACCTCTTCACAAAGATAAGTTTTGTTGACCAAATTTTGAACATCTACTTCTTGATATTCATTGTTTTGTTTTTACATTTTGTATAACATTTCAATTTTTGAGTGTATGGTAGCACATTTAGGTAATCACATGATTTATATTATAGTATCTTAATTTTTGCAATAAACTTGAAAACAATAACATTTTCGAGTAGAGAATAAAGAGACATTTCAAATGATGCATCAGAAGGATATACTTCTCATTTAAAAATTTGGAGGTTGTACCTGTCATTCAAAGGGGATTGACGGCAGGGATCACATTTTAACGTTGACGAATGTCAATTTAATTTGACGTGTTTCTTAATTTTTTATAAACATGTTCAATAACAGAAATAATGGATTTATTCAATTTGACTTTTTCACACTGGATAACAACTTTAATGAGCCTACGAAACTCAGTTAAAACATTAAATCTGGTGAAACGCCGAAACACAGTACAAACATTAAACAACATGAATTATTATTGTGCATTATTGTATCTAAATATACATATATTTATGTTTTTACAGGTCTACTAATTTTTATTGAAACCTACTTTAAAAAAAGAAGAAACGCCTTTTATCTTAAGAGAGTTACCGAAACAGTTTGCCGTATAAGTAAAGAAATAAAGAAAAATATATACAAACTATTTGCAGTTGTAATATACAAAGGACAAGATAACATCTTAAAATCAAACGGAGAGTTCAGACATTTTACTGCGTATGTCTGCGAAACAAAACACATGGTTAGAATACGATGACATTTGGGGAAAAAGCAGATGTGAAACACGTAGATTATTTAATGCATCATAATGTTGATGGTATCCTTCACTAGGTTTAATTCTTTAGAATGTCCAGATAGTGAAGGCACGCCTGCACCCTTGCTATTTGAAGGAATGGATCAAAAGCAAAACTCTCTGGTACGGTTAAAAGGCAACGTTTCGCTACCGCAGTGGGAGCCTTATCAAACCAATGCCAGGATTAAATGAGTTATAAAGTTGTCAAAAAATTGGGGGAAAATACACTGATGATGTGAGAATGAATAACAATTTTAGGGTAGTTGACTCTTGTACGTTTGCACACTGACAAGTTTTTGCAATTATTAGCTATTTCTGCGAGTAACTCATTTAGAACTTAAATATTTGTTACCAACTAAATCAGACCATCTACTAAAATCAAATGCAAAGCAGCAACTAGCATTTTAAGAGCAGTTTACTCTTGAAGGTTTGCACGCTGACAAGTTTTTCTATATTATTAGTATTTCTGCGGGCAACTCATTTAGAACTTGGATATTTGTTAGCAACTAATTCAGACCTTTCACTAAAATCAAATTCAAAGCAGCCACTAGTATTTTAAGAGCAGTTTACTCTTGAAGATTTTCACACTGACAAGTTTTTCTATATTATCAAACATTTCTGCGAGCAACTCACTCAGAACTTGGATATTTGTTAACAACTAATTCAAACCATCCACTAAAATGAAATTCAAAGCAGAAACTAACTTTTAAGAGTAGTTCACTCATGTTGCTTTGCACGCTGAAAATTTTTTCGCTATT
Source organism: Abscondita cerata (assembly GCA_030710515.1). Lineage (NCBI taxonomy): Eukaryota > Metazoa > Arthropoda > Insecta > Coleoptera > Lampyridae > Abscondita > Abscondita cerata. The sequence goes on along the minus strand of JALBCR010003450.1, from coordinate 22,252 downwards.
ATTAGTTATTTCTGCAAACAACTCATTAAGAACTTAGATATTTGTTAGCAACTAATTCAGACCATTTACCAAAATTAAAATCAAAGCATTAACTAGCATTTAAAGAGTAGTTCACTCTTGGAAGGTTTGCACCCTGACAAGTTGTTCTATATTATTAAATATTGCTGCAAACAACTCACTCAGAACTTGGATATTTGTTAGCAACTATCTCATACCATTCACTAAAATCAAATTCAAAGCAGCAACTAGCATTTAAAGAGTAGTTTACTCATGTTGGTTTGCACGCTAACAAGTTTTTCACATATTAGTTATTTCTGCAAGCAACTTTATTAAGAACTTAGATATTTGTTAGCAACTAATTCAGGCCATTTACCAAAATCAAAAATCAAACCAGCAACTAGCATTTAAAGAGTAGTTCACTCTTGAAGGTTTACACGATGACAAGTTTTCTATATTATTAAATATTTCTGCAAGCAACTTATTCAAAACTTGGATATTTGTTAGCAACTAACTCATACCATTCACTAAAATCAAATTCAAAGCAGCCACTAGCATTTTAAGAGCAGTTCACTCTTGAAGGTTTGCACGTTGACAAGTTTTTCTATATTATTAAATATTGCTGCAAGTGACTCACTCAGAACTTGGATATTTGTTAGCAACTAACTCATACCATTCACTAAAATCAAATTAAAAGTAGCAACTAGCATTTAAAGAGTAGTTCACTCTTGAAGGTTTACACGCTGATAAGTTTTTCTATATTATTAAATATTTCTGCAAGCAACTTATTCAGAACTTGGATATTTGTTAGCAACTATCTCGCACCATTCACTAAAATCAAATTCAAAGCAGCCACTAGCATTCTAAGAGCAGTTCATTCTTGAAGGTTTTCACACTGACAAGTTTTTCTATATTATTAAATATTGCTGTGAGCAACTCACTCAGAACTTGGATATTTGTTAACAACTAATTTAGACCATCCAGTAAAATCAAATAAAGCAGAAACTAACATTTTAAGAGTAGTTCACTCATGTTGGTTTGCACGCTGACAAGTTTTTCGCTATTATTAGTTATTTCTGCAAGCAACTCATTAAGAACTTAGATATTTGTTAGCAACTAATTCAGACCATTTAATAAAATTAAAATCAAAGCAGCAACTAGCATTTAAAGAGTAGTTCACTCTTGAAAGTTTACATGCTGACAAGTTTTTCTATATTATTAAATATAAATATAAGACATATTTATTTGGTGAGCAAGTAATTAGCAACTAATTATCAACTTTTTGTTACATTTATTTATTTTGTTATAAGCAATTGTTCCGATACTTAATCTTCTTTTAGCCTAACTTTAAAAATAATGAAAACCGATAGGGGAACTAATTTTTTTTTGGGAACCTTTAGCAATTATTGAGCTACTAATAATAATATTAATTGGAATCAATTCCGCCCACATTGTTTGTCTAACTTGTAAGACGTGACTAAATTGCGAAGATGAATTTGTAACGTATACAGTACAAACGGGATAAACTTTTGAGCGATGGGGTAACGAAAACTAAACATTTGTCGTAAGAATGATTACACTTACTCCTTAAAGAACAATAGAAAATTATCCGATTTAGTTTAAATTTGCGATTTTGGGTTATCTCGGCACTAAAGTCCTTTTTCATGACTCATTATTTTATTTGACTCTGCTGTCACTTTGTTTGAAGTAAAACTTAATGTTTTAGGAAAGACAAAACTTGGGGCTTTGTCGCTGTAGTATCACTTTTTTTAAAAATCCTTACTTTTTGTTTTTTTTATGTTTGAATTTGTACATTTTATAGCATATTTAACACCATCATTTTAATAGAAATAAATACAAAAATCAAAATTTACCACAACCACGACAAAGTCCCTTCTTATTTCTACCAATTTAAATCAAAACATTGCTAATAACTTAAAAATTTGAACCAATTTTATATGTAGTTTTAAGACCATTCGGCGCATTAAAATGCTTACTTATAGTGCACGGTTTAGCGATGCCGCGCTGCTAGTACGTATTCCTCTTTAACGAAACAACGTTTTACTATTAAGGTGTCCGGTAGTGGTCTGTTAGCCACTTTATCCATCTTTTTCGATCTTTTGCTATATTTGACAGTTGTTCGAGTGTGGTGTCGTGTTTCTTTGCTATCTCTTGAATTACATTATTTAAAGTTTTTCTTGGTCTTCCGGGTGTTTTCTTTGTGTTGCTTTTGATTGTAGATATTTTTAGTAATTCTATTTGGTTCCATTCTTGTTATATGTGCTTGCCAGTTTAATTGTTTCTTTTCTATTTTGTTCCATATTCTTTCTTGTTTAAGTGTATTGTGTATTGTCTCATTTCTAATTCTGTCTATTTTTGTTACTTCTTATATTTTCCTTAGATATTTCATTTCTGCTGTTGTTAGTTTTTATTTATGGTCTGGCAGTGTTGGTAGTGCTTCAGTTGAGTAAAGTAGTGTTGGCACTACTACTGTATTGTATAGTTGCTGTTTTGTACTCGTTTTTATTTCTTTTTATCTAGTATTGTTTTGTTAATTGCGTAGTAGATAATATTATCTTTCTTAATTTTGTTAGTTATTTCTGTCTCAATTTTCTCATTGCTGTTTATTATTGTTCCCAAGTACTCGAATGTTGACACTTCTTCTAGTTGTATTCCATTGCACGTGAGGTGAATGTTTCCTTCTTTTTCTTTGAATACGCATTATTTTTGTTTTAGGTTTATTGATCTTCATGTCTATTTTTTCCAATTCTAGTGACCTCACGTCTATTTGTGTTTGCATTTTGGGGCTGTGCCAGTTATCAGTACTATGTCATCCGCATATAATAGTGCTTGTACTTTTACTGAGTTCATGTCTCTATATCCTATTGTTGTATGTGGTACTTTGTCTCTACAGTTTTTCATTACACGGTCCATATAGTATATGATAAACAGAAAGGGTTAGTGGATCTCCTTGCTTTAACCCTGTTTACTTTGTCGAATGCCTCTTTTAAGTCCATAAATGTTAGTATTAGTTGTGTATTTGTTATTATTCTGTCTTTGATTAGTTTTCTTAGTACACTTATGTGGTCGGTTGTTTGTCGCGCTGCTCTAAATCCCCCTTGTTCATCTTCCATTTTGTTTCCTATTTCTTGTCTTAGTTGTTTTCTTAATATTTTACTATATATTTTTATTCCTACTGGTGAAAAGCATAATGCCCTATAGTTATCACATTAATTTTCTTTTCCTTTCTTGTATATCGGTATTATTATGTTTCCTTCCCAGTCGTTTGGTATTTGATTGTTTTTCCATATGGTTTTTATCAGATCTGTTATCCATTGTGTTAGCTATGTTTCTCCCATTTAATCATCTTGGGTGCGATTCCATCCAATCCACTAGCTTTGCCTGTCTATATTTTTTTATTGCGGTTTCCACTTCTTTAAATGTTATTTGATCGATTACTAGTTCTTCCTTCTTCTGTTTCTTCTTGTGTTTGTTGTGTACTTTTTGCAAATTTACTTTCGTAGTGTTTTCTCCATGTTTCTAAATTTTCTTCATATTTGTGCTAATTTTCCTGTCTGATCCATAACTAATTTAATATTTTTGTTTTTCTTGGTTCTTTGTGATTTTACAATATTCCAGAAATTCCTTTTGTTATTTTCTATCGTCTTCTCTTTTTCTTTCAGTTTCTCTAATTCATCTTGTAGTTTTTTCTGGTATTTCTCTCTTGTTTTGAAATTTTGTAGATTCTTTTATCCTTATCGTCTTGTATCTCACAATATCTTCTTTTTGCGGTGTTTTTTTTTATTATTATTTTACCTATTACTAATTTATGTTGTGTATTTAGTTCTGCTGTTTTGTTTATTTTACGTTTTGCACTAATGTTTCCATTTGCTTTTGTGTATACAATATAGTCTATTAGGCTTTTAGCGTTTCTTTCAATTGCTTCGAATGTGTAGTATATTTTTTGTTCGTTGAACGTGTTGCCTATTTTTTATCTCATTTGATATGCAAAATTGTATCATCCTTTCGCCGTTGCTATTCCCCTTCTGCTCTCCATACATCTCCATTGTTTATAATCCTTTGTTTGTATCATTACCTATTTTAGCGTTCCAGTCCCCGATTATTAATATTTTTTTGTTCCTTCTTCTGTTCCTTGGACTGGAGCGTAGATCTGTATTATTATTAATTTAGTTTCCAGTTTTATTTACATTACTATTATTCTTGAAATAATTGCTTTCCAATTTATTACTCTTTGATTTAGTTCTTTCGTTACTATTATTCCAACTCATTCTTTATTTTTGTTTCTTTTGTATTTCCTGAGTATTATAATGTATAGTCTTCACTTAACTGTTTGTTTCCTTTGTCCTGTTTTTTGTTTTCATTTATTTCCATTATGTGTATTTTCTTTTGTTCATTTCTGTTGATTATTTCTTCTTCTTTTTCATTTATGGATGTTATATTTCATGTATCTATTTGTACTTGTTCCATCTCTGGTTCAATTTTTTGTTTTTTGTATTGCTTCTCTTTCCCGTTTAGTGATGTTATGTTCCATATGGCTACTTTTATTTCTTTGTCTTCGTTTACTTTACCTTCGTTACTCAAACCGTTAACTTTCTCCTTTTCTTTCTTCTTTGCCGAACCTGTTATCGAAGGTTCAGGGTCTTTGTAGACACATAGGTTTTACAATATTTTTGTGTTTATGCTTGATTTTGCTTTTATTGTTTTTAATTCTTCGGGAGTATAAGTAATTTTATTTTTGTTTATGTTATTTCTCTTGGCTCGTATTTTAACTTAACCTCTGTCATTGTGTGGTTTATCCTTTCTTTCTTGTCCATTGTCATTGCCGCTGTCGTCTTCTTTGTTGTCTGGGTACCCGGTTTGTTTATACGTTTTTTGGAGGATTTGCTTCCCTCTGTCGGTACAATTTCTCTCTTTTTCCTATCCCATTTATATTCATGTCCGTTAAACCATAGCTTTTGGTACTCTATTTTTACTTTATTTCTCTGCGATTCCTCTTTTCTTTGCTCTGTCTCTAATTTCTTTCTAAACCTTTGTTTCTAACGCAGTCATGTCCTTATCTATATATACTGTTTTTATTCTTCAACTTCTAACTGAAAATTTTTGTTTGTCCTTTCAGCCTTGCACCGTTACTTCACACATTTTTCCTCATTGATTTTAAAAAGCATTTAATATTTCTGCTTTTACACCTAGTGTTTCTTGTAGATAATTTTCCGCCTCTTCCTTTATTACAGAGTTATCCTGGGTGTCCATCTATATCCCTGTTATCACTAGACTGTTCTTCCATTTTTTCTTTCCTGTAGGTCTAGTTTATACTCCAGATCTTCTATCTTTTCATCCATTTTGTTTTTTCTTTATTCCATTTGTCCTGCATTTGGGTAATTTTTTGTTCGAGGTTTTTTCATTATTTTTTAAACTTTTTGTTATTGTTTCTTCTATTTCCTCATTTCCATTTTTATTTTTTCGTATTTTCCCCATCCATTTTTCCATAGCCGCCTCCATTTCTTTCTCCTCTGGTATTTCTTCTAAGTGTTTGTTTGCTTCCTTCGGTGGAGTTCGAATAATTTTTGTATTTTTTTTCAGGTTGTAGTATTTGTTCTTTTCGTTAAAATCTTTAGGTGCTTCTTCTCTCTTTCTCTTTGATGATTTATTTTGCGGGTTATAATTTGTTGCACTGATTATTTTAATGCTTTTTTCGGTCCATTCACTAGTTATTTTAAATTTCTTTTCCTTTTTATATTTAAAATTATTATAATGCAAGCAAAAATTTTCGTTTTGAAACTTTTCTTTAAACGCAAGATAAAAGCTGTATTTTTAATACCATACAAACGCAATATTATTGTTATCATCCGTACTTCGAAAACTGTGATATTAAAAATCTTTGTATAAAAGCACTCGTTAACAAACGAGAATTTGTATGTTTTTTTAGCTTTCCCAAAATTTGTAAACAATCAATTAAAATTAGTTTGAAACTTATCTCTGCATTCTTACCACACACAATAACAAATCAAAATCAAAGTCAAATTATTAGCACCACATCCAATGTCTATTTACTATCACTAACCACACTTTAATCCAATTATTCACTATAATTTAATTAAATAAACTGTCTTTAATACACGGGGCTAATTACATACGTCTGTACACCTCGTTCAACCTTATGTTGTATTTTTATAACTCCAATTGAAATGATTACTTTTTTCTTGAAACGTTTATTTATGACGTTTCATTGTTTTTCTTTAGTTTTTTAAAAGTGAAAATAAAAACTAAGGCAATTCTTATTGTCAACGTATATATTTAGTTTTTGACAAGAATTTATTACATAATTATAATTAAGATACCAAGTTATAGTTCAAAATTAAATGAAAACTTTTTTTTAATAAAGGTATTACTATATAAATAAATATAAGAAATCAATAATGGGTGTGACCTCCATTATTATTGATACATTCTTGGAGGCGTCTGCTCATTGACGCTATCAAGGTATCAATATAATTAATATTAATCGTTTCCCATGCGGTATCAATGGCTGCAATTAGTGCATTACGGTTTACTGGTATAAAATTTGGCCCTTGTTGTCTTCGGATAACAGCAAGTATTCGAGCCCAAACATTTTCGATAATGTTAAAATCTGGGCTTTTGCTGGCCAGGGTAACAGCTCCAAGTTATTTTCTCGTATCCAATTGCGCACAACCCGCGAAGTATGAATAGGGGCGTTGTCCTTTAACAACAAAAATACATTATGAAAATGTTAATTCAACAGATCCCGAACTATTTTTGGAGAAAGTATAGTGAAATAAGAATACTTACTTGTTGGAAAATATAATCTTCGTCTGGATAAAACACTTCGACTGAAGGTTTCATAATAGTTTCCAAAATATCTAAATACGCAGCAGAATCAAGACGTCCATTGATAGCCCAACAAACTCCTGGACCCCGCGCGCTAACCCAACCCCACACATTCACAGAAAAATAACCACTTCGCTTTTTAGGACATATGTGATTATTTTCGTAACGAGTTCCTTCCATTCTAAAAACTTTTAGTGGTCCATTGTTGCGGCTATTGAACGTTTTTTCGTCGCTAAAAATCACTGATTCCAAAATTCCAAAGGTTCGTTCACATATCGCCTTGCAAATTCCAGACGACGTCTCATATTTTCGTCACTGAGAACTTCTTTCGCAGCAGCATTATACTTCTTTATTCCCATCTCCTTTAATCTTTTTGTGCAGTTATACGGCATCCAAAAATGTGTATCTGCTATAGCCCTGAAGTATGTAGCAAATGGTTGTTCTGTTACGTAATGAAACAACTCGAGATCTTGAGCACGTGTAGATACTTTAGGTCTACCACTTCCGATGGCTCTTTCCAAAGTGTGTTCAAGATTCCATTTTACTCGGTAATGCCCTACGGTGCTTTTTGGTATATCTAACATACGTGAAATTTCACGCACGCTACGGCCCGCCGCTAATTCCGAAACAATCCGCGCTTTCAAATCAGCACCGAGATGAGGTGGCATTTTCACAACACTTGAAATTTTAAACTAAAATGGAATTTACATTTCTTACTTTATTTATTGGTTCACACTACCCTTCTCAAACAGTAGGTAATTGTTTATTTATTACATACTTCTAATGACCAATGTAACAACCCTTAGAGCAATATGACTCAAAGGAAGTAAATTAAACAAGCAAGGATATTCTATTGTTATTGAAACTTATTCATAAAGTAAAAGCCATTTCCTTATAATGCTAATGGACAGGATTTTCTTTTAAGTATTGAGATTACAATAGAGGACTTATAAATTTTCGAAAATATCTAATTATAAATATTTACACTGCAATTGCGCTTTTTCAGTAGTTTTCAGTTCATATATATTTATTATTGAGAAGAGAAAATTGCGGAAAACAAGAAGATAGTGCCAACCAAATTTTTACGCACAAAGAAGAGTAAAAAATTATAATTTACTTCTGCTTTTTTTTTTATTTTGGAAATTTCCCGCCCAAATGATGCTAATAGGGACACCATTTTTTTTTGCATTCTTAAACACTGATTAATTTAAAACATTTTTCTTCTGTCAACTCCATAATATTACCTAAAACACAACAAACCCACAAAAGGGAGGACAAAAATAAATAATTTAATTCTCCCGCATAAGTTTGTTCGCCGTTTTGTTTAGATTCGTCCAAACCTGCAAACGCATTCGCGCGCATTTTCTTTGATGTCGGAGAAAAACCGACAAGTTGCGGAACGCCGCAAACCGTTCGTGGAACAATCAGGACTTGCGAATCTGTTCTAAAATTCGTACGTAGCACCGTCCAAATTAATGTTCCGATTGCCGTTCGGTTCGTTGTTCTGTTTGTTCCTCGGTTTGTTGTTCAGGTGTGTACGAAGCTTTACAATAAGCATATTAATATGAACTATATCTTATGAAAGGAGAGTTATGTAACTATAATTAACGACTTAACGTTACGTTAGTAGATTCCATTTACTATTTACACATATTTTCTTGGAACATTCGATAATTAACTATCGGGATATGATGACCCTATACTTCGCAGGTTGTGCGCAACTGGATACAAGCAAATAACTTGAGCTGTTACCCTGGCCAGCAAAAGCCCAGATTTTAACATTATCGAAAATGTTTGGGCTCGAATACTTGCTGTTATCCGAAGACAACAAGGGCCAAATTTTATACCAGTAAACCGTAATGCACTAATTGCAGCCATTGATACCGCATGGGAAACGATTAATATTAATTATATTGATACCTTGATAGCGTCAATGAGCAGACGCCTCCAAGAATGTATCAATAATAATGGAGGTCACACCCATTATTGATTTCTTATATTTATTTATATAGTAATACCTTTATTTAAAAAAAATGTTTTCATTTAATTTTAAACTATAACTTGGTATCTTAATTATAATTATGTAATAAATTCTTGTCAAAAAACTAAATATATACGTTGACAATAAGAATTGCCTTAGTTTTTATTTTCACTTTTTATATTAACTACAGAAAAAAAATGAAACGTCATAAAATATACATTTTGTAAGGACTAAATATTATGAATAGAGAGTTTAATGATTTTTTTAATAACTTACAATAATTAGTAGGTTAGATTTATTTAAAAATAAGTAATAATCAGTCAACCCAAATAACCATGTTTAGTTTTTGATTTAATTTAAAAGTTATTGCTTGTAGACGTTTTTAAATCAAAATTATTTCTAATTTTATTTTGTAAACATTTCCTAAACAAAATTTTGATTCGATAATTAATCGAGCTATGGTGTTTAATTAGCGATACCTTCAAATATATTCTTTAAAGAAAAAATTAAGTAAGCAACGTAAATTACCTATTTTCTAAAACGTGCTTAGTGTAATGATTCATTCTACAGTCCTTCTATAAGATAACCCCTGCTGAGACTACCTGCTGTTAGAATTGTAAATGATACCCTTAAGCCTGCTTCACAATGTGCAAACTTTTGTTTACAGAAATTGTGGTGTCCAAGTTTTAAATTTCATGAGTGTACCTAAAATTAAATTCAAATCCATAATTCGCACTTTTTCATACTTTAGACTAAATTTTTTTCATATGAATTTTTTTTAAAGTATAAGTTCGAAAATATTACCTAGTTTTTTCGATTATTGCGCCATTAGAAGCAATAATAACAAAATAAAACTTATTACATTAATTATAACTTATTATGTGCAACTCTAAAGTTCTTCTCTTTGAAAAGCCATCCTACGGAAGACGCGTGAACTACGTTTGGTGGGTGACGATGCTAAGCAATTCGGTTAGAACCAATCAGGTTGGTCCGCATTATGGCGCCTAGATTTAAAATGAACTTGAAATAATTTGACTAGATCAGGCCGTAAACGCGTAAAGCAATAATTATATAATTTTGTGTGTGTGTGCTAAAGATCCGTAAACCTTATTAATATAAAATGTTAATCCTATCCTAGTAATATAAGTATATGAAAAAATTACTTACAATAACATATGATAGAGTATAGATTGAAATCCTCTCAGGCCGTTCCAGAAAGTTGTAAATACGGCTCTGGAGCCGACGGTAGCGTGCATCGCGCCGGGAGGCTCGGTAGTTCAGCGGTTTTCCTAACAGACTCATTCGGGGTTGTGCAAGTCGACTACGTTTTTGACGTAAGCTTAGTCCACTGAAATAAAATTATTTAAATTATAAAGAAGCTATTGTAGATTGAAATAAAACAAAATGACGCAATCCGTTCAAACAGAATTTAATTTCAATAGCGAGCTGTTCAAGTCAAGAACTGATATCGCAGAAGCACGTCTACAAAGAATTTCTTATGCATACAAAACCGTACGTTTTATAATCGAGTTCAATTCCATATTAAAAATTGAAAAACTCTCACAAAGAATGTACTACTTTCAGGAACAATCAGACCTACTACATGAGTTTTGATTTATTCTAAAAATGTCTCACAAATAATTTGGATTACTAATTAATTGCTTATTTTAAGAAGCCAATGAAGGAAATATAGTTTCGAAACTTTGCAGCAGTTGGAAGAACAAAAATATTAAATATAGAATTTTTATGTAAACTAATAGCTCTATTGTTTAACGAATATTTTCCAACATCCAATTATTTATTTATTTATTTATTATCTTTCCCTCTTTTACCTTTCTGTGTCGAGGTAAACTATATAAAATCAACATTTCATTCCCCTATTTTTTTTAAATTAAAAATAATAACAACTCTCAATTTCTTATAAAAAGTCTCCAACTGTTTCTGTCCCTGGCCAGTTCTTCTGCCTCTTTCCAACTCATCTACCTCTTCATTAAGATTTCAGTTATGCTGTCGTTCCATCTCTTTCGCCGCCTTCCCTTCTCTCGTTTTACCCGTTGCTTTGGTTTGCAATATTAACTTTGCTGGTCTGTCCTCCTCCATTCTTATCAAATGCCCGAACCATCCCAATTTTCGCATCTCGATCTCCTCCAGTATTGCCCTTGTATTTAGCTTTTCTCTAATAATTGTACTAGGTACTTTATCTATTCTTCTTCGTTTTGCGACGTTTCTCAAATACTTCATCTGTGCTTCGGTTATTCTGCTTTTTTGGTTTTCTGTTAGTATCCAGTTTTAACATCCATATAGTAGTACAACTGGCGTGTATACCGTCCTGTAGACTTTCATTTTTGTGTCGGTTGAGACGTGTGAGTTATGAAGGAACGTCCTGTTATTAATTGCATAATATATTCTGTTATTTATGTCATCTTCATTGCCTCCCCTACAACTTATCATCGATCCCAAATATTTGTACGCCTTTACTGCCTTCAGTCGTATACGTTTTCTATCAAAATTTTCAGTTCTTCTTCATCGTTCTCCGTTGGTGTCACCTTTAATATTTGGGGTTTTTCCTTGTTTATATGGAGTCCCACTAATTTTGCATTTCTGTTCCATATTTCCATATTATATTTTAACTTCCTTTGGCTATTAGCAATTAGAACAACATCATCGGCGAACATACATACTTCTGCTGCAGTAGGCCTTAGTCTGTTATAACCCACCACAATTAATTACATGTAATAATAAAACTGTAGGTAACGTATTATTTTCAAAATTAAAAGACACACAGGCGAAAGAATACAACAATGAATTAGTATTAAAATAAATTGTAACGATTGTGAAGCATGTTACATTGGTCAAACAAAAAACTGTATTAAACCAGATGTAAAACACATATGAATGACTATAATGACTAATAAAGACAAACCAGCATTAGTAAAACATGCTTATGAACTAAAACACAATTTTAACTTTGACTTGGACAACATTGAGACTTTAACTTACGAAAACAAACCTCAAAAAAAGATTAATTTTATATTCAATTAACATTAAAAACACACATAAACAGTATTAACCTCAAAACAGACTTAAATAATCTAGATATTTATCAAAATTTAATAAAGAAGTGCAAAACAACAACAGAAAAACACCAAAAACTGCACCAAAAACTTTACTAGGACACGTGTTTCAATAGCTAAGCTATCATCATCAGCGATACCAATACTAAAATTAAAAACAACCTGAAGCTTATATATACTATCTGCTTATGGCGCATCGTTAAACTTAACTGATTCCTATTGGATCGTGATCATCATAATTCATAAGCAAATTTCTGTTTTTAAAATTTCTAAACTTTAATAAGAATCAAGTTCGTGTTTATTATCTACCCTCTTAATTAATTCAATGTCGCCTACTCTATGGCCATTTTCAAGCATATGCATGGCAACACTGGACCTATCTGTGCGATGATATTTGGACATGAGCTAATTGCTCTTTAAAACGAGTTTTTAATAGGTCTCTAGGTTTTCCTATATATACTTGGTTACAGTCTTTACAATTAATTTTATATATTCCCGATTTATCACACATTTCTAATGGGTCTTTTGATTGCCTAAAAGATTTTGGTAAGTTGTTACTGCTAGAGGTTACTGTTTGATGTTACAAAACCGTTTCAAACCGCTTCAGAAAAAACAATGATGAAGAAAGAAAACCATCAAAAGAAGAGAAAGTAAGCAATATAATAAATTTTGCTATAAAACTCAAATCAGATCTATAGTATTATAAATAACACCGATATGCCAAGTTTGATAAAAAAAGAAATTGCCCCAGTGGTTTAATACTAACCTTACATAAACAAAAGAATTAATGGGAACTACTAACATCACTATAGTCATATACATCAGAATTTCACGAAACCTCAAACGCTCCAAGACCACAAAAATATGGAGTAAGTTATATGAGTAATTAAAAGTATTTCACCCAAACAATTACCAAGAAGTCAAACAAAGGAAAAAAAAAGTAATAAACAGCCCACAGAAAGACGACAAATAAAAAAAATAAAATGGCACAACACAACACTCGTTTTAAACCGCAATAATAAATAAAAATTATTTTAAGAAAATTTCTGACTATGCCACTAGTTTTGTATTTAAAAAGTGCCTGTATAATGACCAAATGTAAAACGCTCTGTATCTTTTTTTTGAAGATATAACTGGAATGCGATTTACGGCATTCAAATTTTCTTAAAAGCCTTAGATAAAAGTCAAAATTAAGGATCCATATCATGATTCATTAGATATCAAACCAAAAATTATTGGTATACCGCATAAACAAAACCTGCTTATATTTTACTGATTGAACGTATAAATAAAGAAAAAAAAATGTGGTTTCTTTGATATCGTGTTGACTAGCAGTCGGTCAGTCGGACTTCAGACAAAAATTTTTTTTGGTTTAATAATTCGACGAAAAAATTGAAAAAAAGGTGTGTTAATGTCTTTAGTTTAGAAATTCTAGCAGGACTTTTCACTTTACTTATTTATTTATTTATTCGTATGGGTACATTTTAAATATTGTATTGTGATGTAAGTGTTATGTATGGTGCCCCAGAAGATCAGTATAAACCTGTCTTAGCAAAGCATTTGCTTCAAGGTTTAGAAAACCACTAAACCTATACATACTTATAAGATGTAGAGTAAACATATTAAAAATTATAATATAAAAATAAACAAATTGCTAATAATTTTTATACTCTTATATAAAGGTAAGTGAAAAATATAGCTTTTTTTAAGATAAGTTTGCTCTCGTCTCAAAACCATAAAGTTTTATATGTTCTGTAGGATGAAAATAAAGTAAAAACAGTTACACATTAGAAAACTGTTTACTTTATTTATTTAAAAACAAAACGTTTATTTATTACAAAAGAAGCAGAGTCGAACTTTGCTTGCACTGCCATTTTTTAACACATACAAATTTCAGTTACATTTCCAGCACTATAATTTAAATTTAATGCAAATGTATTTTTAATTTAAAACCCGTACGAAATTTCATTTAGACATGAACATCTAATGTAGGCACATTAAATTTAAAGACATTTTATAGTCAAAACGCAACGCTCGATATATAAGGTTTTTATAGTTTCCAAATAAATTCGATTTTTTTTTAATTAATTAATTAAGAATCTTCCGAAACGTATAAATCTATTCATTAAACACTAGTAGAATTTAACATGTAAGCACTTGGGCTTTGATTTCGTTATGTAAACAACGCATAATTATAGAACATTTAGTTCCTTGATTGAAGAAAATTTCAATAGCCCTTAAAATACGGAACTACATTTAACAGAAGATAAACAATGTATATTTTTCGTGTTTGTTGTATTTCCATTCTGAACTGAAAACAATAGGTTGGGTTTGAGATAATTTTCCCCGAAAATCATTAATTTTTAACCTTGTTAACTGCGAACTTTTGTTGAATAATTTATTTCATCACTTTCACGGCGTTTTGTTTTGGATACATTTTTAGCAAATTATTATTCTAAGGTAGTTACAGAAGTGGGATAACGAGAAAATTAAGATAATGTCATGCATTACTTATGCTATCGACTTTATTTAAGTGCATAATAAAGTTCAATTGCTAACAACGATTTAAAATGATGCGAAAATAATTCTAATTATATTTTAATGCCATTGATCAAAACCAAAATGATGTACATAACGTTCGCCGCTAAGTTAATGAAGTACTTACTTACATTCAAGAATAAAAGCAAAAATACTTAAGTGCTTTGATTTCATTATCATAACAAAATAATGTGCTCGGCATTTATCGATTCCGGACATTCTGCCTACAATCAATATTAGTACATTTCAAAACAAATTGAGCTTCAGACTAACTGTATCGACATGCTTATTTAACAGTTTTCTATGTCATACTGCAATTACGCAAATTCAATCTGAAACAGTCATTTCAAATACATCCACATCTGTTTTCGTTCGTCATTGTTTATTCATGGTTAGTTACGTAATTTATATAAATATTACAGTTATATTATATGCAAACTTAAATATGCAATAAAAAATGTGGAATGTTTTACGATTTTGGTGTCATCCATGCCCAGGGGTCATGCTTATCTTCTCTGCATCGTTGCAATTTTAGTACATGGACAGCCGAAGCGAAAGCAAGTTCTTATAAGAAGGATAATAGGAATAACCAAGAGAGACATATTAAAAAATACTAAAGTAAGCGAGAAACCGAAAGTAAAATTATTGAACGATAAGAATGGAAAAGGAAAGAATGGCGAAGAAGGCATGTAAGATTGCAACAGCTAAGAAAAACATGGGACAGACAAATAGAAGTGGTTCGAAATATAAGTGAATGACAGGCGAAAATTAGGGTTCGAAATAGAAAACAATATGCGAGATCAAGAATATAATTAAACGGCTATAAGGTAACCTTTTGTTTCTTTTTTTAAATTACTATATGGAAAGACAGTCCTGGCAAGAAAGTAGAAAGCGGTTTTGTCACACTACCTTTCAGGTTAAGCATATTTTTTTTGAACTGCTAGTTTGTTCAGTAAATAATGTTCCGATTTTATTTGTAAGTGAATTTTTTTTTTAAATTTTTATTTGTATCTGTATCTTGGAAATACAAGTCGAGTGTTTAATCTTCTTCTCAATTGTTATAAAAGAAAATCGAAGAAGTTAGTCAGCAATCTTGTTGCTAATTATTTGTTCATGGAAATGTTTCAATTGAGCTCACTGCAGCTCAGAAATATCAATGGCTTCTTTGTCAGGCTTTTGTTGAAGTTGGAAATTTTTATAATAGTGCAGTTTTTTGTTTATCTTTCAGTGAAAATGAGCCTAAAATGACATACCCTAAGCATTTTTTACCAAAGATAAGTTGGTTACAGCAAATTTTTGTCCACAATTGTAAGAGGAAAGATGACGAGACCTTATTACAGTTAAAAAAATTAAGTGCAATATATAGTTAATATTTTATACCATTTTTTAAAACAGTCTTACTGTCATTTTAGGCTACTGTGCTGGTAAAATGACATTTGTGTAAAATTTCTCAACGAGCTCAATAAAAGTAAAAAAAACGTATTTATTAAACACGGATATCCAAAATATACGAAATTAATTAACGGCAAATTTCACAAAATTTGCACCTTGCTGATATACCAGCACACCCGCAATGGGTCCAGTTATTACACTTCATGCATTTAATCCCGGCTCTTAGCTAGCAAATATAGTAAACTGTAGTAAAGACAAGCCGCATCTTCCTTATCATCATCAAACGGGTCTTCATTCGCATCCGAATCGCCTGAGTCAGACTAAAGCACCCTCTTCTTAATTTGTCTTGCCCGGCAACTTAATTCCTTAAACCTTTCAATTTCCATTTTTGTCATCGCTTCTGCCTTTATTTCTTCCATATTTAGAGTGCCTGTCCTGTTCAGTATTCAGTTTTGGCCTTACGGTTCCTATTAAAAACTGAAATTGCTTGAGGAACATGGGAAATCTCTTGAACTTTAGTTTCTTGTAGACTTTCGACTAACCTCTGAAGATTCAGCTACCTCTTGTTATCCATCTATTGATCATTTAGTTTTAATGGTTTCAGGTGTTGATTGTTTAGAGAGTATCAAAGTTTCAATTATATTGTCGACATCAATATTATCTTTATTGTTGCTATTGTCATCACCAATACTACTATCATCGATGTGTTCATCACGTATACTATCGGTTCTACTGCAATATTTCTGACGGCGCAAATAAATGATCTGGGAAACAATTGCAGTTTGCGCTGATTTGGAAATAAACGAGCAATTTGGAATCAGTATGTTCATTATTTTCAAATTATAACGAAAACAAATGGTATTTACGTTATATAATCACGTAATAATAATCAAATCCCTCAAAAAATGTTTTACGCAGAAATATGCGCAAATTCAAATTCATAAATTTGAAGAGGCTATAAAACGAACCTGATCGATGACGTCAGTACCTTCATCGACGCATGCGCAGTTTAAGTTTTTAAAAAAATTCATTTTGACTTTGTTTTTTTGGTAGAGGCAGACTTCTATACTAAACACATTTTAATAGTAATTAACAAGTGTTCAAATAAAAAACAGGACTGGGCAGCAGTGAAATTAAATTGATTTAATTATTTTTACAGTTACAGCAAAATAACGCGTGATGGTGTGAATTGTGCATTAAAAGTGACATAAATATAACCTAAAAATTGACAAAAATTAATATCTACTTTCTTAGATAGATCGAATTCTAACCTAAACTCGTATCATCTGACTGCTTTTTTAAAAAAAATACTTAATGTCAAAAAAATTCCAAAACCTACTCTGCCCAGATTTTTATTTAAACACCCGTTATAAATGAAAATCGCAATACACTACCTAATGCTATATTCACGATAAAGGTTGTGACGTCAAGTGTTTTTGGGTATTTGAATGAATGCCGATACTAAGTGCTAAGTTTTTTGGCATAACAAGTAATTGCGTGTTCTTTAAAATGTATACATTTAAGACGTTATCACAATATTTCAACGGGTTTTTATTTTTAACCAATGAGAAATTTTCTAGTTATAATATGTCTTCATAGCACTATAAAGTGCTAGATCCAGAAGCTGCCTGCAATGTGTGCGATGTGGAGGGAGACTCAACATCACAATCCTGTTCTCTTTTTCAAATGTTAAAATGTTTTTGCTTCTTATTACTATAGCGGCCTTGGACAATTAAGAGTACTTTATCAGATAAACTCGGATGAGCATATTTTTTGAAGTGTTTTTTAACCACTTCAAGAACAATTCACCGCTCATTTAATCATTTTCTTAAACCATTCCCAAAGTTCCTAAAGGCGCGCATCTATTAAAAAAATTAAAGCAGGTGGTTCAAAACCTATTGTATTTATATAGCACGACATGTATTCCACCCTCAGTTCTAGTAGCGCTTACGCTTGTTTTTTTTTCTATTTAGTGAAAATACTTTGGGAGACATCTGTACTGTGGAGAGAGCACTTTCGCCCATGTTGTAAATCCTGGTAGGTTAGATGTTGTGTTTGCGTGATATATTTAAAAAAACCTAGCTACTTGAGGTTTATTAAACGCCATGGCCCGCGCCTTAGAAGTAGGTTTAGGTTTCCTTAGGAAAAATTAGGATTTCTTTTTCTAAAGTCAAGCAGTCAATCCCCTAGCGGCTAATTCTTTTTCGTTTCGTTGAAACGGTGCTCCAGGCTATTTTTGTCAGTTATATCCTAGGCTAATTTGCTAATACAATAAAAAAGCAAAAAGAGAGCAGAAACTTTATTTCTAAAGAAACAGTTTCTACTAACAATAAAACAATTGTTAATGAGATATTGACAGATAAATTGAAATTGATTGATAGTAACAATTAAAGTTAATAGTAGTGCAAATGAGAAAATTGCACAATAAACTGTAAAGAAAATAAAAATAAGTTAAATGGCTCTAAAATCTATACAGACAAAGAACTAACAAAGAGAAGCAATGGAAAACGTAAAATAATCAGAAAAAGAGCAGCGATGGAGAAAAAAAAGTGACACGGCAAAACTAGGATTCAAAGAAATACGGATTAATAAAAAAGAATGAATATTGAATATACTTACTGAAGTTTTAGAAAGAAAACATAGAAACAAAAAACTTATTGGAGAGGAGGCCGGAAAAATACACATATAATAACCAAGGACAAGAGTAAAATATTAATTGAAAAGAAAAAGTAGAAACGTAAAAAAGCCAAGAAATAAAGAATCAGTTTCTAGGAACAATAAAAGTTGACAGTAGTGAAAATGAGAACATTGCTAAATTAGCTGCAAAGAAGAAATAAAAATAAAAATAAGTTAAATGGCTCAAAAATCTCAAACAGACAAAGATCTAACTAAAGAGAAGCAATTGAAAACGTAAGATAATCCGAGAAAGAGCACCGATAGAGAAAAAAAAGCCAATATGGCAAAACCAGGGTTCAAAGAATTATGGAATAATAAAAAGAATGGATATCAAATATAGTTACTGAAGATTTAGAAGAAAACATAGAAACAAAAACCTAATTGGAAAGGAAGCCAGAAAAATACTCAAGAGTAAAATATTAATGAAAAGAAAAATCAGAAACGGAAAAACCAAGAAATAAAAGAAATAGTTTCTAAGAACAATAAAAGTTGATAGTAGTGCAAATGAGAAAATTGTAGAATAAGCTGTAAATAAGAAAGAAAAATAAAAATAAGTTAAATGATTCAAAAATCTAAACTGACAAAGATCTATTAAAGAGAAGTAATTGAAAAGGTAAGATAATCCGAGAAAGAGCACTGATAGAGAAAAAGATAGCCAATACGGCAAAACCAGGGTTCCAAGAAATGTGAAATAATAAAAAGAATAGATATCAAATATAATTACTGAAATTTTGAGAGGAAACAGAAACAAAAAACTAATTAGAGAAGAGGCCAGAAAAATACACAAGAGTAAAATATTAATGGAAAA
Source organism: Abscondita cerata (assembly GCA_030710515.1). Taxonomy (NCBI): domain Eukaryota; kingdom Metazoa; phylum Arthropoda; class Insecta; order Coleoptera; family Lampyridae; genus Abscondita; species Abscondita cerata. The sequence goes on along the minus strand of JALBCR010003450.1, from coordinate 2,919 downwards.
GAAAAACAGAAACGGAAGGGCCAAGAAATAAATAATAAATAAATAAATAAAGATAAGTTGAATGACTCTAAAATGTGTACAGACGAAGATCTAACAAAAAGAAAAGCAATGGAACGTAAGATATTTAGAGAAAGAGCAACGATGGAGAAAAAGAAGGCAACACGGCAAAACTAGGGATAAAAAAATATAAATTACTAGAAAGGAATAGATATTGAATAGACTTACTAATGTTTTGGAAAAAATATAGAACAAAAAACTAATGAAGGAGAAGGCAGGAAAAATACAGATAATGACCAAGGACAAGAGTAAAATAATATTGGAAATATAAAAGCAGAAACAAAATAAATAAATTATTACGTAAAACGTTTTCTAGTACACGTATTCTGATAGTAAAAATATCCTAAAAACACTTTGGGGACATATAAATCGGACTTTTCAAATTCCCTACGTTAAACAGAACGCTTCAGATTTTCCGGTATATGACCAAAGACAAGAATAAAATATTAATAGAAAAGACAAAGCAGACACGGAAGAGCCCAAGAAATAAAGAAACAGTTGAAATTGGTACTTGGAACGTTTATACACTTTTTATTGCCTGGAAGAATGCAAGATGGTGTCGATGGTAAGAAGATGCCACTAGATATAGTTTACAGAGAGAAGATGAGTGGAAGTAGGAGAATATATTAGCTCGGTTGCCTTAAGCCCCCCCACACAAAAAGAAATAATTTTTGACTTTTGCACACGAAAGAGAACAGCTATCACAAGGTAGCACAATTTTGCGCAAAAGCTAGTACAGTTTTAATAACAAAGTTAAAAAGGTTCAAAGCTGGAAGGACTAAGACTACCTCAGCCCAACCACAAATAAATATCGAATTTTTGATGTTTGCACACGAAAGAGAATAGCTAGCACAGGATAGCACAACTTTGTTCAACGCCAGCACAACATTAATTACGGAGTTATTGAGGGTTAAATCGAGGAAACCATCCCCACAAGAAAATTTTAAACTTTTGACGTTTGAACATTAAGGAGCTGAGCTAGTACAGACTAGCAAAACTAAAAATAATGTTAACACAGCTTAAATAACAGAGCAATTAGATTTTAATCCTAAAAGGGCTGAGGTGGCTTCAGCCCTCCAACAAAAAAATATCTAATTTTTGATGTTTCACACGAAGAGAATAGCTGGCCTATTCGTGCACAACTTTGTTCAACGCTAGCGCACCTTTAATAACGAGTTATTGAAGGTTGAATCTATGGAAGCCAGCTCCTCCCTTCCCTCTTATGACAAAATTTAAAAGCTGTGCTATCGGGGAAAGCTAGCACAATTGGGGTTAACGTTAGCACACCTTTAATAACAGAGATATTGAGGGCTGGATTCCTAGATTCACCCTCAATAACACCATTATTAGAAGGTGCGCTATATTGAGACATAGTTGTGCTGGTCTGTGCTAGCTCAACTCTATAATGTTCAAACGTCAAAAGTTCAAAATGATTTCCCTAAATTCAACCCTCAATAACTCCATTATTAAATGTTTGCTAGCGTTAGCAAAATCGTGCTAGCACTGTGCTTGCTAATCTCTTTCGTGTGCAAACATCAATAATTAAATATTTATTTGTTGGAGGGCTGAGTCGCTACTTAGCCATTTTATATTCAAACCTTAATAACCTATTATTTTTAGTTGTGCTAGCCTGTGCTAGCTCAGCTCCAACACAAATAAATATCAAATTTTTGATGTTTTTCCACACGAAAGAGAGAATAACTAGTACAGACTAGCACAACTTTACTCAACGCTAGCACACCTTTAATAATGGAGTTATTGAGGGTTAAATCAAAAAAGCCATCCCCCCCACAAGAAAATTTCAAACTTTTGACGTTTGAACATTAAGGGAGCTGGGGCTTCAGTACAGGCTTGCAAAACTAAAAATAATGTTAACACAGTTTTAATAACATAGTAATTGAATTCTAATCTAAAATTTAACGTTGGCACTCCTTTAATAACGGAGTTATTGAAGGCTGGATTCCTAGATTCACCCTCAATAACTCCGTTATTAAAGGTGCGCTACTGTTGAGCATAGCTGTGCTGGTCTGTGTTATAATGTTCTATATTGTTCAAACGTTAAAAGTTCAAGATGCCTTCTTAACATCAATTCTTAATAACTCCGTTATTAAATGTGTGCTAGCGTTGAGCAAAGTCGTGCTAGCCTGTGCTTGCTATTCTCTTTCGTGTGTAAACATCAAAATTTTGATTATTTTTGTTGGAGGGCTGAAGTCGCCTTAGCTTTTTCATATTCAAACCTTAATAACCCTATTAATATTAGTTGTGCTAGCCTGTGCTAGCTCAGCTCCAACACAAATAAATATCAAATCTTTGATGTTTGCACACGAAAGAGAATAGCTAGCACAGGCTAGCACAACTTTGGTTAACGCTAGCTCACGTTTAATAACGGAGTTATTGAGGGTTAATTCGAGGAAGCCATACCCCTACCAAAAATTCTCACTTTTTGACGTTGGAAAATAAAGACATAGGCAAGTACAGGCTTGCAGATTTAAAAATAATGTTAACACAGCTTTAATAACAAAGTTATTGAATTTTAATCTGAAAGGGCTGAGGCGGCTTCAGCCTTCCAACAAAAAAATTTCTAATTTTTATTTTTCCCACGAAAGAGAATAGCTGGCTTATTCGTGCAATAACTTTGTTGAACGCTAGCGCACCTTTAATAACGGAGTTATTAAAGGTTGAATCTATGGAAGCTAGCTCCTCCCTTTCCCTCCTATGACAAAATTTCCAAGAGCTGTGCTAGCAAAAAGCTAGCAGAATTAAAATTAACGCTAGCACACCTTTAATAACAGAGTTATTGAGGGACTGGATTTCTAGATTCACCCTTAATAAGCAATACGTAACTAATCCAAGCATTACCGA
>JALBCR010003449.1:0-29793 GCA_030710515.1 Abscondita cerata | reverse complement strand
CTCAATGCACCAATATTTCAATCAACGGCATGATGCATTGGCAACAATGTCGTGCCTTATCATAAACTATCAGCAAAATTACAGTTTTCTATTTCACATTTATTGGCAATACTGTTCTGTAAATTCTACAATACAATTGACGTATTTTCTTAGCACAAAGCGATACTACTGACCTCTGATGCTTAGAACAAATTTCGGGGTCGCATAATCCCGTAAGGTTGACTATCTTTACCAATATTTCAATCAACGGTGATACTCGAACTCTTGCATTTAAAAAAATTATTTTTAATATTATTGAAAAGAGAGCCATCGACGAGCACAAGAGTAAATAGCAAGTAGATTAAGTGTACAACGTGAAAAAATGGCAATAAAAAATGAACAAAGTGTCCATCCATTTTCTAGAAAAAACGCATTTTTGGAACTTGAAGACTTCCACCCAAGATTGTTGTTCTGTCTTTGGTTTCTTGAGCGTTTTGAAAAGTTTATTTTATCTACAGACAAAGTTGCATTTAATTCTCGCAATAAATAATGATAAATGTATGAGCGGTAAATAGTATACAATAGAACTCTACATTTTCCTAAATCGATTGAATGGTAAAAAATATTTTACTTTCTTAAATAACGTTTTGTGAGAGCTTCTTAATGATTCAGAAGAATTGGTTTCGACATGATGAAGCACCGGCACGCACAACCCGATAAGTCATAGAATTATTATTGAGTAGAGAATGTCCGAATAAGTGCATTGGGAGTGGAGGTCTTGTTGCGTGGCCAGCTTGGAGTCTCTTTTTCTGGGATCCTATAAAAATCTCTGTATATGAGACACCAGTAAATACCGAATTAGAACTGATTGATATAATAGTATAGCTGCAGCAAAAGACATAAAGAGACCCTTGTTGTTTCATTGTTCGTTGTTCTTGTTTAATTTGTTTATTTGATCGTGTAAAAATTAACGTATGACTTCATTTCAAGTATAAACCGTTTTATTTTTAACTTCACATTTAATGCTTTCTTGCGGCAGCAGCAATAATTAAAAAAAAAGACAAAAGAACGTGCAGTGGATAGACTAAGAAAACTCTTTATCACAAAAAGCTTGTTACAGTTTATTTGTAAACAAACTAACTAATATAGCAGTGTTAGAAAACCTTGCCGGCAGCTGCCCTTAGTCGGCAGTGGTCGTGAGCTTATTTAGAATTGTTAGAACAAAGGCTTCTACACTGTACGAAGAATTTATAACGCGCCACCTAAAATTGCGTATAAGAGATATTCTAGAGCCACTAGGAACTCGTAGACACAAGAAACAAACCGTACGTTGGTAGAAATATATAATTATAGCAACTAGACTTCAATCACAACACACATAGAAATATACACAAATATATAATATGGTTTAGAGTTAATAGCAGTACTCAATTACAAAGTAAAAATAATTCAAGAAAGCGAGTTAAGAAACGAGTTAAATTCGAGGCACAAGCAGTTAAATAAGTTAGCTAACAACAAATTACGTGGGGTATCGGACCTTGACCAATTATCTAAATAGTTTAAAAGCGCACACAATTAAGCAAATACTTTGAAAGATCTTTCTAGTTTACAGAGGTTCTTTACACAGCGCGAAGGTATCTAGGGTGTTAAATTCACAGCCGTAGTACGGGTACATAAAACGGGATGATTTTACTTCAGTTTATACTATATAATTAGCACATGTCTATTTGTTAGAATTTTAGACGATGCTCCAAGTACATCTTTCACATACGGATCACCAAATAGAAATGAAAGTATGTCTTTTGACCGGCAAATAAAGAAGAATTGTCGGAGCCGACAATCTCAAGTGAATAAAATCGCCAGAAAATTTTACAACACTAAAATTCGTCCCCATCGCATAAGAGTAAACACGGTTGTCTATACTCTAGGAAAATTTTAGGTCACAAATCAATTTTTAATTTTGAATTTCTGTTTGTTCGTAAAATAATACCGTCACAAACGCGTCCAAGTTTTTTTAAAAAATTTTTTGGGGTTTTGGGAACAATCGTCTTTTAAAATAAAAAATGTTTGGGATTTTCTCATCACTTTATTTTTTAAAATACAACAAAAAATAAATACATATTCAAAAATCTTGGTTTATTACAAATATTTTGAATACCATGCAGAAAGCTGAAAAAACCCCAATTTTCTATTAAGTTATGACTAACTTAGTAGTTATTTTAATATTTTTTTAGCCACATTTTTTACTCCATACATCTTTGTGTATATAACACTTAGTACATTCTTTTTCTTCACAATAAACAATTATTTTATTATCTATAGCTTTAATTACAGAATAGTATTAACTCAAAAAGGGCACTTAATTTCTAAGACTGCATCATTTCCAACAATTTTCAATTTAGTTTCTAAAGTATTCAAATGAAATGGATAATATCTGATCATGACTCGTACATTAACTGAGTCGGAACTATAATCATATATAAACTCCATTTAGTATTAGTAATTGCAGAATATGATTAATTTTTTCTTTTCTTTTCTTATTTTCTCTCTACAAATCAAAATTTGAAATGTGACGTAAGTGTAATGTATGGTGCCCCAGAAGATCTGTATAAAATTATACAGTGTGCTAACAAAACAGTGTGCGATTGTGGATGTGATCGTCTTGGCTAAGCATTTGTTTCAAGGTTTAAAAACCACCAAAACCTAAACATGCCTACTTTGCCATCTTATTACGTATATACTATACTACTAATATAGTGTGCAAATATAATAGAAAGTAATTAAAAATATAACAAAACTACGATTGCATGACATTGTAAGATAAAGAAATAACAAACAAAATAGTACAAAAACTATGAGTGTCCTTCAACTTAGCTATAATACAGCTTCATTTGCTAATTTATGTTTGTTTATAAACCCTCCTTTAAACTTTGTTAATGGACAGTTATCAACAATATGTTCAACGACATCTGCTTTGTTTCCATAGTCACAGTTTGAATTAGAAATCGCATCTCACTTAAACAATATAGAGTTATGCACTTTGAATGACCTGTTTTTTTATCAAAGCTTAGCACTTTCATTTTTGGACCATCAATAAGTTGTTTATTAAAAACATTACTTTCCATATTTTAGAAAAGCCCTACTTAGGTAGTCTTGAAATGATTGCAAGGTCATATTTTAATATATAAATGTAAAATAGACATTACTCAGTATAAAAAATATATTTGCATGTAAAAGAATATAAAAAAAATATGAGAAGCAAAGTAAAACACATCGAGAAAACAATCCATTGTCAAGAGGTCACTGCCAAGAACACATCAAAGGTCACACGTAACACGTTACCTATAAATGCACAAAGTTAGTTTAAATTTAGAGTAATCAAATGTGTATTAAAATAAATTAAATTGTAGCGGAATTATTTTTAGTTGCGTAAAGTCGTGCACGTAACGTTATTAAAATTCTATTAAAATTTCTAAAAAATTGTAGGTACATTCGGTTATTTTGTTTTCTAATATTAAAATTTCGTTAAATCATAAGGTGGTTTATTATGAATCAAGACTTTAGGATAGTGTAAATAAAGAATAAATAATTAAAAGAGTCTAATGTCCATGTTCAATATCAAATTTATTTTATTTTATTTATTACTAAAATGTAATTACCCCAATACATCACAAAATCTGATTAAAAAGTTGTATTAAAATTTGTGTTAAATGAATTATAATTGAACTTTTGATTGCAAAATTTTAAAAGTACATTTCGGGTAAAATAAAATTTTAATTTTTTTTGTCAACTTCGTACCAGAATTGATACAAACATGTCTAAACATGACTAAAACAAAAGTAGTTTTCTAATCTTTTTTAGAATTTGAAACGACAGTTAAAAAACAGCAAAAACTTTGTGCCCAATTTAATGTTTTACAAACCAAATCTAATGCTGCCTTTTTTGGATAAATGTAGCAAATTGCACTAAAAAAGGGGTCATTTGAAAACGTTAAGTTTCTCAAGAAGTGCGTCGATTATCTTGAAAAGTATTAGCGTGACCAAAAAACTGTATAGAAGGAAAATTGTAGAGCAGTTCTTTCTCTACAAGATCCATATTTTTGAGAATGTATTAGTGGTAATATGATGATTTTTATACCTGTGCATTCTGCACTTTGAGCACGTTTCCACACCACCCTTGAGGTAGAGCTCTCAGTGCGTTTTTTTAAGTGGTTTCTCCTGGAGGCTTATTCCACTAATGAAATATTTAATTAATTGCTTTTGCAAAATAGTCCTCCTTGATGGAATTTACACAACTCTGTCCATGACAATTAAAACACATTGTAGAGCAGCGCAGGCCAACCTTTACACAGCTTCATCGCTTTCCACAGCCCTTTTTACAGCCGCAAGATATGAGCTATAGAATTGAGGCTAGAGCTGGCGCTTTAGTCGTTGAGCACTAGCATTAGAATGTTGTTAGTTTTTCTCTAACCCCATTCAGTTGCTCCCAAATTTCTTCCTTTTCACAAATAAATTTGATAAAAAACTCGATAGGAATGTTGTGTTACTGCAGCCGATGTAGGTGGTAGTCTAGACAAAATAACTGCGTTATTCGACTGATCAACTAGATTATTAAATAAAATGAATCGATAATGATTTAAAGTTGTTTTTTTCGGAGTGCCTTATGTAGAGCAAGAGTAAATTTTTTCCCCAGTTCTTGCAATGCCTTTTTTTGCTAATGAAGGATTATTGAATACGGTGACCACTGATTTTCCCTTGTTAAAAATGGCAGAAGTGGTGTCGCAGCCACTAAACGCATGAGCAAGTAATGGTACATTATATTATAAGTGATAGTAATGCATCATTATATTCTCACGAGCTTTATAATGGCATTTCTCTCGCGTGTGATATACGACGTTTTATCTTACACCAGCAGTTTTTGCAACTCGTAACGGATTGAAGTTACTTTTGCGAAAAAGCTAAATTTTCAAGTAATCTATTATTTTATTATGGTTTCTCAGATTTCGTTGTCAAGGTTATTTGCCTTTTTAAACATTTTAGTCACAAGTGAATAATAGCCTATTTTAGCATCAAAAACTGTTAGTGTAAGATAAAATATTATCTTTGTAATCTTTTAAAACTGTCGAGTTTTGTAAGTCTTGGGAACTATACACCCTTTCCATAATATTTCCTTGGGTGTCTCTCAAAAACCTAACGTCTTTCTCTGGCGGATAAAGAGCGATAAGGAGTGTAAACAAAATCGATATCCTGCTCCATATTTCTCAAGTATGTTTACATGGGGTTCAACAATAGAAAATGATCTCATGATCACTAATACTTTCTCAAAAATATTTTGTCTAACCTGGATCTTGTAGAGAAAGAACTGCTCTATAATTTGGCCTCTATATGGTTTTTGCTCACGCTAATACTTTTTCTCGTCAGAGTTATCATTTACCCGCAAAACGCAAAAGACCATTGTGAAATTACGTTTGGGGGTGGTTGTTTAGGCAAAAGGGGATGAAGCTTATTCCGGGAAGGTGGGAACTTTCCGGATCTGTATTTGGGTCCTTACTGGAATTCACAACCAAAATTTCAAAACTTTATACATTTTTCTTCTCAAAAGTCTAATTTACCTACACTAAAAGTAAATCAGACTAATGTTATCACGTGTCGTTTTGTTCTGTCTAATTTTCTGTTTAACTGAGGGAAAGTATTGGACCCTCACTTTGATAATAATTGAAACTAAAAATGTAATTAATGAACAATTTGTTAGTATTTTTTAATACATTTCTTAAAATTATTTGTCAACTTCTTGTTTAAATTTGTCAATTTTGTACTGTGTAGTTTTTCCTTTCTTTCTTTATCAATTCCTTTAGCTAAACGAAATCTTTACCGGAACAGAAATTGTTATTTCAATTAAAATAATACATTGTATTTGTTTGTATTTAAATGTTAAGTTTTATAAACTACAAGGTTAAATATAAAAATAAATTGCATTTAAAAATAAAATTATCAGCAGTTACAAAGTAGCTGCTAGTGTGAACAAAGATATGTAAATGATTTTATATGTCAACCTTGAAAAGTTATCTTGTTTACAATAAGTATATAATGCATTACTAAATACAATAAATTTCATTTTAGGGTCAACCGGTGAAATTCGTGCTGTTTTTATGGTACAGTTTTTTGGCCGCAATGTGCCTCTCTATGGAATAGTCTTTTTTTTTGTTACTTTATGGACGACTGTCAACGCCATCAAACGTGAATGCTAGGCGTGATGTCAGAATAAATGTATGAATTTTAAGACTATAAACTGTTAATTTATAAAAACAAGGAAAGACGACGACGAGTTCATATTTGTTTGAGTGAAATAATACAGTTGACCATAAAATCTTGTATGCAACTCGTCCATAACCGCGTTTTATGGTCTCGCCACAGTTATAATTCTGTGACTCGTCCATAAAAAATAGATTATGGACAAGTTACATAAGTAGCTATTATCGCGGTTTTAGTAAATTGTGAAATAAGCTCTAGTGTTGTTAGGTTCATTTTCCTCGTTATTGCAATACGTTCTTATCATTTATAGTTACCGTTTTGTGAACTTACCACAATTTTTAATTGTATAACATAACCTAACTTTATTGTTTCTACTTTTTTGTGAGCTTTGTATTTGATTATTCTTTGCCTTTTCGTCTTTTGTTAACGTTATTATTTTAATAAAATTAATTTATATTTAGTTTGTAAATTTATTGTAAATTAAAGTACAATCTTTTACTATGCAACTAATCGACCTCCATTTCTTAACTAACTTGTCAGGACCCCCCCGTCCTGGTGTGTAACCAGAAGTTACTAGAAAACTTATTTAATTATTTATGTGTAGTCCTACACGCAGTGTAAGTTGCCTACACAACATCTCCCCCTTTTAAATTTACAAAAAAATAAAAACTTATATTATTTTACAATTCGTAATCCCTTAAATAACTAGGTAATTTTATGTTTCGTTTAGGTCTGCCTGAAGCATTGAACATGTTATTTTGATTCGGAATGCTACCAGCATTATCTGGACCACTATCAGTAACTTGTTCATTGTTTACAGGTTCAGTGTTTAAACTAACTCTATTTGATGGTGTTTCTGCATCATATATGTTTGAATTTAAATTGTATTCTAACAAATCATCACAAATCTTATCAGTTAACTCCTGATTGAGATCAACCTTATTTAAATATTTCCTATTTCTAATTACATGTGTATTTGTAGAATAGGGCATTACTTTATAAGCTCTAGGTCTAGAATCTATTTCAATTACCTTTCCTGGTTCCCATTTCTTAGTTTTATCATTTTGTATCATTACATTGTCGTTAATGCAAAGTGAACTATTTTGTCTTACCGTGCGGTCATAATACTGTTTTTGTTTACAACTTTTATTTAAAAGAAAACTATTGAAATTGTTTTGATTGTTTATTGGATTTAATAAACGCTCATGTATTGGTAATTGGCTCCTTAAACGTCTCCCAAATAATAATTGTGCAGGTGATGGTTGATTGCAACTGATAGGTGTATTTCTATACTCCAACAATGACAGATACATATCTTTGCCACTATGTGAAGCTTTTTAAAAATATTTTTGATTGTCTGAACGTGTCGTTCAATGAATCCGTTCGATTGCGGGTAGTGTGGAGAACTCGTCTTATGTATTATTTCCCATTCTTTAATAAATTTTGCAAATTGATCCGAACCAAACTGCGGACCGTTATCTGAATACAGTATTTGCGGTCGTCCATGTCTAGAAAATATCATTTTTAAAGATTCAATAATTTTGTGAGATGTAGTATTGTTACAATAAATGACTTCAGGATATTTTGAATACATATCCACTACTAACAAATATTGTCTATCGTTAAAGCAAAATAAATCTGTTGCTACACATTCCCAAGGCATACTTGGTAGCTCTCTATTAATTAAAGGTTCTTTAATATTACTATTTTTGAAAACAAGACAAGACATACAAGATTTAATTTGATTTGTAATTTCTACTAAGTAATTTGGCCAATACACATATTCACGTGCTCTTGTTATAGTTTTTCTAAACCCATGTGTGTGTAATGTAACCTTTTAAGCACTTCATTCCTTAAGTTTTTGGTATAACAAACCTATTCCCTAACATTATACAATTTTCTCCTACACTTAATTCATTTCTATGTTTATAATATGATTTTAACGATTCGGCCATTGATTTGCGATTATCTGGCCAACCTTGTGTTATTAATTTTTTATTTGACATAATTCTTCGTCGTTCTCCGTTTCGATTTGTAATTTACGTAAAAACGGGTCACTAATAATATTTGAAATGTTTATTAAGTTAATCTGTTCCTCTATCTCATTTTCAATTATTTCAAAATTTGGGTCATTGTAACTACATCTTGATAATGTATCCGCTATATACAAGAGTTTACCTGGTTTATATTTAACATCACAATCATATTGTTGTAAAGTTATACGCATCCGTTGTAAACGAAAAGGACATTTTTCTAGTGGTTTTTGAAAAATATTTTCTAAAGGCTTGTGATCAGTCTCTATCAGAAACTTTCTGCCAAATAAATATTGGTGAAACCTTTGACAACCGTATGTAATTGCTAGCATTTCTTTTTCTATTTGGGCATAACCCTTTTGCGTGTCATTTAAAGATTTTGAAGCGTATGCTATTGGTAGCTCATCTTGCAATAAGACTGCACCTAAACCCTCTTTTGAACTATCTACTGATACTTTCAATGTTTTATTTGGATTATAGTAATTTAAAATTGGACTCGTCGTAAGAGACTTTTTTAAGTTGTTAAATTCTAATTCATGACTTGGTAACCACAACCATTCATTATTTTTTTTTTAATAATGATCTAAGGTTTGCAGTTTTATTTGATAAATTTGATATAAATCTACCTAAATACGTAACCATACCTAAAAACGAGACAATTCTTTTCGATCTTTTGGCACGGGTACTCTATCAATTGCTTTAATTTTATCGTTGTCAACTTTAATACCTTCTGCACTGAATATGTGCCCTAAGTATTTGACTTCTTTCACTAAAATTTTGCTTTTGCTTTTATTGAATTTTATACCTTTTCCTGTGCTACCCTGAACACCTGTTCTAAAATTTTATTATGTTCTGCAATTGTAGAACTATGAATTAAAATGTCATCTATATATATTTTTACTCCGCGTATTTCTTGAAAAATTTCGGAAAAAATTCTATGAAAATCTCGGTGCATTTGTTAAACCAAAAGGTAATCTGTTAAATTTGAACCTACCCAGTGGTGTAACAAACGCTGTTAATTTTGACGCATTTTCGCTCAACTGTATTTGCCAAAACCTTTGTTCGCGTCTAATGTAGTAAAGTACTTAGAATCTTTCATTTCACAAGTTAATTCTTCAAATGTCGGTAATTTGTGATATTCTCTGCGCAAGCATTTATTTAAATTTTGCGGATCTAAACATATTCTAATTCCATTATTGCCTGATTTTTTAACAATTGTAATTGGATTAAGAAATTCTGTTGGTTCAGTAAGTTTTGCAATCACCCCATCCCTTAACATTCGTTCTATTTCTATTTTTAAGGAATCAATTAAACTAAACGGTACTTTCCTACATGCTGCAATTGATGGGATATAATTTTCCTTTAAATAAAATTCGCAAGGCGGATATTTAATTTTGCCAAGACCTTCAAATAATGTTTGATAATTTTTAACAAGTTGAGAACAACTATTTTTAGTATTATAGACCTCGCATAAATTATTAGTGTCTATTGATTTGAGTACGTTCATTTCTCTTATTGCTGGTAATCCAATTATCGGATTAGCTCTATTATTTGTTTTAATTACATAAAATTTTAATATATAAATTGCATCATTAAATGTAACATCTAAGAAACAAAACCAGTGACTATTAATTCGTTACCTTCAAAGTTTCTTACATTTATTTTACTTTCAGTCAAGGGAATTGAAGTAAATTCTTTGAATAAATGTTCTGGAATTACATTTATACTAGCCCCAGTGTCTACCTTAAATTTCAAATTTTGTTTATATAATTAATTTTTAAATCAATAAACCATTCATCTGAAATCTCGTAATTATCTCCGGTTATTGTGGCCAGTACGTAATCATCTGTTTGTTGTGTTTCCTCTACTTCAATATTATTAATTGTAACTTGAGATTTACAACAAATAGGCAGGTGATTACGTATTCCACATTTTGTACAAATTTTGTTAAATGCTGGACATTGATTAATTAAATGGGTACGTCCACACCTAGTGCAATTATTTATTTGTTTAGGAAAAGAATAATTTTGTTGATACCTATTTTGTTGATATGTATTACTATTTCTTTGTGGATTTGTTGACCTTTTTGTTTCATTAGTTGATTTGAATTGGTGACTTCTTTACGGTTGCTCCAATGTTGTTGACCCCTCTGTCCATAAGTCTTGACAGGTTTCAGCATGGGTACGTTTGATCTTTGACTTGGTGTATTTCCATGACTTCTAACCTCTTGAATTCTCTTCATGATTCTTGTTGAAAATTTCTTTGATGTGAATTTGAGTTCTCTCAGCCGTTTTACAAATTTCTAATGCTTTTGTTAAATTTAGATCTTTCGTACTTAACAACTTGTCTTTAATTCTTGAGTTTTTAACTCCACATACCATACGATCCTTTATTAATTCGTCACGCATTGTACCAAAATCACAATTGGCTGCAATTTTCTTTAATTCACTATAGTACTCGGTAATCGTTTCATTTTGTTGTTGTACACGAGTATTGAATTTATGGCGTTCTACACTGACATTACTTTTAGGTGTGAAATGCTCTTCAAATTTCTGTTTTATTATTTCATATTTCATTTTACTTGCTTCATTTTCAAAATCCAATTGTTCATAAATTTCCAAGGCTTCCTCTCCAATGCAATGTAGTAAAGATGCTGCTCGTATTTCATCACTTTGCTTTTCTTTTGCACCTGTAGCAGTAAGGTACAATTCAAACGACTTGATTAATTTTTTCCATTGCACGCCTAAATCTTCATTCATCACCATCGGGCTTGGTTGTTTTAAGTAATCCATAATTTGTAGCTTTTCACTTATATATCTATTAGATGATTTGTTAATTATTTGTATTTATTTATTTTTAGCGTTGATTTCGGATGTTTCTTTGTTGAAGTGGTAGCACGTGTTAATTAATTTTTTTTTACTTTATTTATTCTTGATTATTTATTTGGAGCAATTAGGTATTCGACTGCGCCATGTTAACGTTATTATTTTAATAAAATTAATTTATATTTAGTTTGTAAATTTATTGTAAATTAAAGTACATTCTTTTACTATGCAACTAATCGACCTCCATTTCTTAACTAACTTGTCAGGACCCCCTGTCCTGGTGTGTAACCAGAAGTTACTAGAAAGCTTATTTAATTATTTATGTGTAGTCCTACACGCAGTGTAAGTTGCCTACACAACATTTGACAACAGTATTTTAATTAAGGTCACTAAGTTGATGGAGAATTGAGGTACTAAATTTCAATTGTTGCGTCAAAATACAATAGTTTTCATTACAGCGAAACAAAGTGTATAAATCTTTTTTGTGAGAACGGATTAGTGCTTATTCAAAATAGTGATGAACCTACAAAGACCGAACCAGAAATGGTTGACAATGTTTGATAAAGATATAAGAAGCCCAAGTACATCTCTACGTTGCCTGTAAACAAGTTGAACTTAATGACTTGTCACATCATGCCAAACAAAGGTATTCATTCATATCGCTACTGTGTATTCCAGCTTAAGATTCGTTAACGATGAAACTTGATTTCACCTTAAAGTTATTTCACACAACATGCTCATGTAGAGTTTATAAAAAAACATTTTCTTAAAGTGGTTTTTACTACACCTCCAAAACATACTTTTAGGAGTCGGAATGTTTATCGGGCCATTCCTTTTTATAGTTTTTATTTTCTCTTACAATTCTTGTTGAAGAATTTAACTTTTGAACAATGAGTAAACAATATTGAAAAACTGTGTGAGACAATAGTTTGTAAAATAGATGAGCTAAACATTGTTAAATGTTATCAAGTGTTATCATCGGAATGTGGTATACAGTACAAAAATGTCTGAAAGTTTGTGTGAACAAATTGAAGATTTATTACAACTGTAAATTAATGTTGATTTGTTATTATTAAAATTTACTTTGCCACAAATTATGACAGATAAAATGGCAACTTTAGATATACACATGTATGCTTAGTTGCCTATACTCAAATCGTTCATTAATAGAAAATCCTTTATTAATAGGAGTAATTAATGAACGATTTTGTTTACGTTAATATAAGAAATAAATGCACGACGGAAAAATTCTTTAATGTAATAGTAATTTTTGTAAAAAATAAAGTATAATAAAACAACTGGAAATGCAGCATGAGGCGTAAACCAAGTAATGTTTTTACAACAAAAATGATAAGGTTGTCGTCATAAATATAAAGTGTGGATCAATTAAAGCTTACAGTGGGTGGGGGAAGTACTGTCTAGCCATCATTTATAAATTTCATTTGTAGGGTGTATGGAATAGAACATTTAAATTACAAATTAAATACATACTACATATACGGTATCCGCCAAAATAAACAGTACCGAAACAGAAAGTGCTGTGGAGTTGTTTATGTAATATGGATTTGTCATATTTGACTTAATTGTCATTAGTTGATATATTAATAGTACGCTGCAGTTAAATTTGATTTAAAAATGGTTCTAACAACGGAAGAGCATTATTTTCGTTCATATTTATTTTATTTTCGGTACTGTTTATTTTGGCGGATACTGTATATGATGGAAAAAAGTAAAAACAAATTAAATATTTATATTATTTTTAGGTTTTGTTAATATTGTGTATAAACTAGGTCCATTGTTTTTTATTTCTTGTCATTACTTTTGCTTTTCCCCATGTTGTTTCTCTACATGTCAATAATCTTCACATTACATTGCTTCATGTATCTCGAGGTCTTTTCTCTTCCTCTTTTTTACCCCTTTGCATTCCACACTTGTCTAACTTGCCTTTCTTTGCAGATGCCCCCACCAACTCAGTTGTTTTTTTTCTATAAATTGTGCTACTGATTCTATCCCAAGGTCTTCTCTTATTCTCTTGTTTCTTATCTTCTTCCCATCACTCATCTTAAGTACTTCATTTCTGCTGGTTGAATTTTACTGTTTAGATTTTTTGTCATCACCCATGTCTAGCACCCATATGTTAGAATTGGTCTACATATAGTTCGGTACACATTCATCTTAGTATGAAGCGTCACTTCTCTTTTATTAATAACGTTTTTATTATGGCGTGGTATATTTTATTTGTTTTCTTTATTCTTCTAGTTAGATCAAGTTCTTGACGTCCCGTGTCTGCTATTGTTACTCCTAGATATTCAAATTGAGTAACCTGTTCTATTGTTTTTCCACCTAACTCAATTTTTATTTTACGTATTCGTGCTGTGGCAGGATGATTGGTTTTGTATGATAACCCCAATCAGGAGAAGAAGAGTAAAGAACATGTTGGGTAAGAAACTAGATACTAACAAGAGAAAACTATAGGGCCTTCAATAACTTAACGTGGCAAATTTTATAGCCAAAAATTATAAATTTTGTTGCTTTATGTTGCAGTTTCTATAATTAGGCAATCGCATATTCCACAAACTAGAATATTCTTCACAAAACGATATTAGTTCGTTAATTTCTTCGTTGCTCAATACTTTTTTGGTCACTGACATTTGAAACTGGCATTGTTTCCGTCTAGTTTTTTATGCAATCTAAAAACAACACAATTCTTCATTCAATTTGTGTATGAGACTACACAATATAAATGGTACCAAAAATTGCACAAGATCTTGAACAATAAATTTCGTAATATAAAACGGCTCTTTGCAAAAAAAACTAAAAAGACAGAAGTGACCACATATGGTGTATAAAGAACCAAATCTAGTTACAGAAATAAACTTACAAAAGCTGAGATAAGCGGGAGGAGCAAAAACGGTTAAAGAGCAGACTCCAGGGCAGCTGGAAAAGCAGAGGGCGGGCAGAGACTGAAAAAGAAACGGGTCAAACAATTTTAGTCCTTTAGCTGTATTAAGTGGACCTTACGACGCTGACACCTCCAGAATAGTATTTGGCAAGTACAAAAAAAAACGAAAATAGTTAGTGATAAAAATTCCAGGCTAAAAAAAACTTCAATCACAAGTTTGGAACCTTGCCTTTCATTCGTTGAGCTCTACGGACTTCATATGAAATTAAATTTAAAACAGCAGAACTATAAAAAAGTAATTCTTTTTGACCTCAAATAACTTTAATTACTTGATGAATTGCTTTCTACTGTCACAATTTCTTATACGGTTGTTGTTATAATGCAAGCATTTGATTCACTAAAATCAAAATGCCTCTGTACGTGTAAAAAACTTTCACCAAGTTTCTATGTGTCATGTATCATGGTCGTTGGTAGCCAATTTGGCCCAAAATAGAGGATTTTTAAAGTTTCAGAAAATAACCGACACTTAGAAAACCGGTCTCAAGATCCCCCTGGTGAAACAGTTATAATGGATTTAAACCTTTCCCCGAATTTAAATAAATTTTTTTCGAAATTGACAATCTGTGAGTAAAATATTGAAGGCATTTTTAAAAGATAAGTGTGATTTTCCCTCACGTATAGCAATGGATCGTGATGTAGATGTTATTGTTTTACAAGAAACACATTGTTCTTCACTTCCGGATCTGCAGATGAGAGGAAATATAGCTAGATTTGTTCTAGTTGATTTCATTGACAGCGTAATTTATGGATGTGCTACCTACGTTAAATCCTCTATGAGCAACTACCAATGTATCAAAAAATCTGATTTTTATGATGTATAATCATTTCTATCAATCTTATAATTTCATAAGAATATATACTATATACGATTTCTCTTAGAGTTTTAAAAATTCTTTCCAAAACTATCTTTAAAACTATTTGGGGACATACCGTTTGAGTTTCAGAAAAAATATTACGGCCGAAAACAATTCGATACACTTTTTAGTTATTATAAAACGTTGAAGGTCCGGAACAAAACTTTTTTGGGTTCTTGAATTTTTATGTGGATTACTGATACCCCATCGGGTTTTTTATCGGGTGGAAAATAGGGTAACGTTTTCCACATAAAATTTTCAACGAATTATAGCTTATGATTATGGGCTCAAATTTAAGAAAAATAAAATAAGCCGTAACGAAAGGTAATATTAAACAGGAAAAAAACTGATAAACACAGAGCCAATATGGGGATCTCGCTTATCCTAAGAGATACAAAATCTGTAAAACTGGGGCAAAGTTGCACATTTTTATGCTAAATTACAATCTGAAAGAAACTTGAAACATCTCTAATAATTTTGAAAATATAAAAAAACGAAAATTTCTGATTTTTGTTTTTAATTTTTGCCGATAAACTAATCAAATTAGACATTTCTAACTAAAACATTATTTAGACACTTTTTCATGGAGAATTCGAATATAACATCACTTTTCCAATTATTTTTGACATGGCGGAGAAACACCTGTCAACTTTATTTTTTTCTTACAAACGCCATTTTGGATTTTAATATTTCTAGATGACGTTTTTTTTTCTTTACAACGATGTATCACACTTGGTAGTACAGTATCACATTTTTGCCAAAAATCTAATTTTTCTTTTATTGCAAGCAGTCATATGGATAAATACAACGTTCTTTTGCTTTCAATAAAATTATGACATTTTGATCCGTCTGTTTGGTCGCGGCGTTGTGTTCGATTTTCAACTGGTCAACACGCAACAACATTCGTTTTGCAAGAAAATTGTAATTCAAATCAGAACAAATACAAAAGAAATAGGTACCTAAAAATTAAAGAATGTAACATCGCAAAGACACAAAAACAAAATGTGATACTGGACTACCAAGTGTAGTACATCGTTGTAAAGAGAAAAAAAAACGTCATTTTAAAATATTAAAATTCATAATGGCGTTTATAAGAAAAAATGAAGTTGACAGGTGTTTCTCCGCCATGTTGAAAATAATTGGAAAAATAATGTCATATTCGAATTCTCCATGAAAAAATGTCTGTATAATTGTCTTAGTTAGAAATGTCTAATCTGATTAGTTTATCGGTAAAAAATTAAAAACGAAAATCAAAAATTTTCGGTTTTTTTTGATATTTTTAAAATTATTAGAGATATTTCAAATTTCTTTTTAGATAGTAATTCATCAACTTTGCCTCTATTTAAACGACTTCGTATCTCTTAAGATAAGCGAGATCCCCGTAGTGGCACTCAAAAAACAGACAGCCTGTAGAAGTGCCAGACAAGAAATAGATAATCAATTTAACAGTCAAAATAAGAAATAGATAAATTGGTAAAATGGATAAAAGATATAACGTTTAAACCACAAAAAAAATATTCAAAGTAACAAAGTGTGATAAAAAAGAAGATGAATGATAGCAGACATTCTAAATCTCATGGATGAGAGAAAGAAACATAAAAATCTAAATCAAACAAAGTACAATATAATTCACAAAATACTTACAAAAAAAAATAATGATTATGATTTAATAAACAATGTCTAGAAATAGAAAAACACGAGCAAGTGGAAATATCAATAAAAGTAGTAAAGATTGATAAAGAAAAACTAAAAATGTTACGGACAACAATGTTAATAATTGCTGTTCGACATCTAGTGCCACAACCTGGTGTTTTTAAGTTAAGTACTTCAAATAAGTTGTACGATCCACCACTGAAGATGTTTACTGCAGCATCAAAGAATGCGACGAATTTTGAGAAACTTTTGGAAAATATTCTGATGCGTTCATAACTTCTTCATTTTATTAAAACCACTTATTTGTAGGTAATAAAATTTTACACACATTGCACTGTGCATTGAATATAAATATTTTTAAATTTAATTATGAATCTCATAAACTGCACTCAAAATATAGATAACTTTTGGCATTAATTACAAAAAGTTAATTAGTCTATTGATTTGTATTTTACCCAGAGCACAGAATGAACTTACTAGAGTGTGTGTTCAAAATTCATTACGATTACGTTATTAGTTTTTAAGATTATAGACAAGTTATAGACCCATCCATATGTTACCTCTAGAAATGCACTATAATTGCCAGCCTTAAGTTATTATATCCTACGGTTAGTTTCTTTGTTCTATTTCTGTACGTTTTAATAACGTCATCTGTATGTACTTGAAAGAGTGTGGGAGTGCTGATTCTAAAACTATATCTTTGAAATGTTTCCATAATTGTTCCATATCAAAATTTTCTATAATTTTGTTTTTACTTTTTCTTTTATAATTTATTTATAGAGCTTTTTATTTCTTCGTTAGTATTTAGTTTATAAGTTTTTATAGTTCGATGTTTTCTTCTTATTTACGCGTTATTGTTGTTTCTTTTCTACTAAGATGTAGTCAATTATAGATCTTTCTTTTTTATTTACTGTTTCTCTTGTGAATTTCTGTATTTCTTTGTGTTGAAAAAATGTATTTGTTATTTAGTAGGCTCAATAATCGTTATCCATTTTGATTTTTCCAAATTTTCCTATCACGTCTATTGCCTTATTTTCTTGTTTACCTACTCTAGTATTTAGGTCTCCTGTCACGTATATTTTTCCACTGCTATTTTCTGTCACTACTGTTAATTGTTTCCAAAACAAGTCCTTGTTTTCTTTTGTGTCGTTCTCGTCTAAAATTATTGCTAATTTATTTTGGTTTTCATTTTTCAATCTCTCGCTTCAGCACTTCCAGTTTTGTGGGTTAGTTACTAATTTCTCTTCAATTATACAACGTACTGCAGCAGCGGCTCTTTAATTTTTTTCCACTCCACTGTCATTGCCGTCTTGAACTCCAGGCCGTCAGGTTACTCGCTTTTGTTTATTGTGACGTCATTGTAATAGACTTAAGATCCCGCGCATCGGTTCCTTTTTTTTTAAATTATTAAATTCACAGTACATAAGCAGGTAATGGTATAAATGCATTTTTTAAACTTAACATTCTTACCCTATTATGTTCCTCTACGACGAAAGTCGTATTTGGCGCGCATTTTGCTAATTTTCTATTGGAGAAAAATTAAATTCCACTGGATTTTCTAGATGTACAGCGGACATTTTCTTTTTTAGTTTTCTAATTACTACGTATTCTTTTAGCACGTTGCGTTTGACCTTATGTTCTCGTTGTGTATTATATTTGAAGGTGCTGGAGTGGCTGATTAAGAACCTTCCCTACCAATTAAAAACAACACCACGGTTTCGCATTAATTAAGCTGCAGACAACCGGTGGATTACGCTTACAGGGGTTGGTTATGCTGCATTCCTCGAGGGAGTCTATTGCCTTCTGTTCTTCTCCGCACATCCCCTAAGAGGAATCCTGGGACTATCTTCCTGAACTTCCTGAACTGTCGATACCGTCGCTAACAGAACACCTTCATTCTCGGAACTACATTCTACCGATTACAAATAAGTTTTAGTACTTAAGCCACTTTTTCATAATAATAATGCGTATGAAGCTCAAATACATATGACTTAATTTCTAATATTTAAGTACATTTTTATTTGGTGTACACTCCTCAACCGAACGTTTGTTTTAATCAGCTCAATACCTGCTGGGGCGCTTTATTTAGAACGGTTGTCACGGACACAAAAAACCTTTTGGGTTTGCGGGAGGTACTTACCTTTTAATCCTAGTTTAAGTTTAGTTTAAATCCCCGTGTAAGTGATATGTGTACGCAGAGCTTTAATAGCAGCCAATCCTTAATTGAATGATAATTTTAACTCGAGTATAACTAAAGCTTACCTGAAATTCGACTCATTAATTGCAAGCCTTATTTATTGTTAAGAGAGGCTGTTGCTAACGCACGTAACTATATGCAACAGTCTGTCTATTTCTGTCACATTCTCCTAGTATTTTAAGATTTTTTTTTTGTACTGAATTGTCTGTCTTTCTCTCTGTTTGATTTAGCGTATTAGATTTTAAGTAAAACCTAATGATCTCCTGTTGGTCGGATTTATTTCTTTCTTTATCCAGCAGGTGGCGCCTTGTTAGACCAGCAATCTACTTTCCTATAGTTCTTCAGGGACCTACGCGACTCTCCTATGAAGCCGGACGCTGTTGATCTAACTACTATAAATACTGTATCCTCCACGAACTTAGTGCGCTACATTAAGCCGAATTCCCTTTAGTTTGATTTTTTTCTTAAGTTGTTTTGTTATTTTGTAAACAACAAACCGTTTCAAAGTGTTGTGTGTCCCTATGTACCCATGATTTCCTTCCTAATGAAGAATCCCTAACTTTATTATGGTTAAAAAATACCTCAAAGTAATTTAGTTGTTTCCAAAAACATTTGTATGAAACATTTACAAGATGAAATTATAATAAGAAACCACAAAGTGATTAAAGATGATAGTTATTACATTTTATTCTCATTAATTGTCTACTAATAATTATTCTGAATGTTATAGGTTCCCTACTAACCTTTAAATAAGTCAGTTTTCATTTGGGTCAACATTCTTCTAAACAATTACTGCAGAATAAGAACGAATGTAATTGCAAATATGTAATAACCAAAAATTAAATACTTATAATAAATAAATTTTAACCTATTTCAAAATTTTACTTATTATTTCTCAGTGTAATTTAATAAAATTATATGGTACAAAGTCACTTACTATTCGAAGTTATGAAAAATTGGTGAAGGTAACTACTGAAGTTCCGAAATGATCACTTTTACAGTACAATTTGTTAGCATGAAAATTATAGTTAACCATATCCGCAACGTTTAGAGTTTTTTTAGACATATTCTTTAAAATCGTTTAGTACCTCAAACGTAGTACTCAACATGATTAAAATTATAATATTTATGAAATTAAGGCATGTGACGAAAACTGGGTTATGTTACGACTCTTACTGTGACGTCACGATTTAAACCTGACGGCCTGGAGTTCAAGACGGCGGCAATGCCACTGTAAATCATAATATTTCCATTTTTTACTTTTTTAATGGTTTGTCTTTTTTCTTTGTTTCTGTTATGGTTAGTATATCTAGGTGTGTAGACCATAAGAATACTGATTATTATGGTCTCTTTTCTGAACTTATTGCTCCTCCAGTAGATTAAGCTCCTTTAGGTATCTTAGGACTGACATAGGATTGAGAGGAGTAATTCAAATTCAAATTAAATTTATTGTTCTTTTACATTAACAAATCATTTTGTTCTCTTATTATAATTTTTAAAATTTTACATATTAAAAAAATTTAAAAAAAAATTAATACAAGAACATAAATTTCTGAATTTTATAACTTACTTATTCTAACAATTTTTTCTTTCTTTTAGTCATCTCCTTTCTACCACTCCTCTCACCCATCTGGTCCTTCATCATTTCTTCAGTAATGTTTTCCTCCTTCTTTCCTTTGTTCTTACTTTGCCGCACTCCAGTAATAGATGTTTTACTAGTCTAATTTATTTTTATTTTTCTTCCTTTCTTTTATCCATCTTTTTCTGTTTTCTACCTCTTTCATCCATTTTATGCCTTCTCCATTTTCTCCCACCAGAACTTCCCTTCTCACTTCCTCTCTCCTTAATTCGCTGCACTCATCTACCATGTGCTCTACATTCTCCCAATTTACCCCACTAATCCTACACATTCTTTCTTCATCTTTCTTCCAATATTTATTTTAATTTTTCTCATTTCCTAGTCTGTACCTCGCTACCATATGTTTTTCTTTTATGGTTAATCCTCCTGTGATATATTTTCGTATCCCTTCCACCATCATATTTTATGTTATACTTTCATTGTTTGATCTTCATCTCTTTTTCTTGTTTTTGGTTATCTTTGTCCTTTTCTGTTATCTCTTTCCATCCTTCTTCCTTCCTCCCTCATTCTTCTTACCTCTTTTGTCGCATAAGCCTCTCTTCTATAGTATGCTGTTCTCTCTTCTTCTTTCGTGCTTTGTTCTTTGCTATTCGACCTCCTTCCAACATTCATATAGAATTGCATTGTCTTTACTACCTTCTATCCTTTTCTCGAATGTTAGTGGTCTCCTCCATACTTGTATTCTTATTTTTTCAATTTTTATTTCTTTCTATTAAATACCCTAGTGTTTCCCTTTTTCCAAACCTAATGTCCATCTCCGAAATTTTTCCTGTGTCATCTCTAGTTTTTCCTATTTTTTCCATTTCCAAATTTCCGCTTCGTACATCATCACACTGTTTACTATTTTCTCAAATAACCACTTTCTTTTTTTTCTACTTCTTTACCAAATAATCTCTTCCTATTTTCTTCTTAAATACCATTATTTTTGTTTTTTCTACGTTTGCCTCTAATTGTTTTTTTCTAAATATTTTCTCAATGTCTTTATTGCTTTCTTCATCCCTTCCTTTTACTTGTAAGAATTACTATATCGTCCGCATGTTATTATATTTTTCTTCCTATTTTTATTCCTCCAACCTGACTTTCCTCATTTCTTCTTTCTAGATATATATATATATATATATATATATATATATATATGAAAATATCATCGGGCTCAACGAATATCCCTGTTGTAAACCTTTTTCTGTCTAACACGCATTCCCTAACTTCCCTTTCACCTTTACTCTATTTTTTGTTTCTTTATAAATCTCTTCCACTGCTTCTATTATATCTTCTCTTATTTCATTTTTTCTCATCATTTCACACACAATGTCTTTTTATCTATTCTATCAAATGCCGCTTTTATATCCACGAATAATGCATATACCTTACCTGCTTTCAATTTCTTTATTTACTACTCGTTTCATTATATATTAACAATTGTCCCTCTTCCCTTTCTAAACCCTGTCTGCCAATCTGAATTACTTTTTTCTTCTATTTCTTCTTCTATTCTTGCTTTATTATTTTTGCGTATATTTTATATTTAATATTTGTTAAACTACTCCTTCTGTAGTTTTTCACTTTCTGTCTATCCCTTCCCTCATATATTGGACAAATAATCGCTTCTATCCATTTTTCTGGAAAGCTTTCCCCTGCCAAATTTTTCTAGTACTTATCTTATTCTCTCTTATCTTTTCCCTTATGTATTTCCACTCTTCCACCTGCGTTTCATCTGTGCCTCCTGCTCTTCCCATCTTTACTTTGTTAGGGCTTTCTCCAGTTCTTCTTTTTGATCCCTTCTTTTCTTTTTGTTCTTTTCTCCTATTTTCCCATTTTCTGCTATAATCTTAACTTCTTTTCTTGTAGTACATCTCTAAAGTGTGTTTCCCATATTTTCTATTTATTGTTAGTTCACTTCTATTTTCATTGTTTCTTAATTTGCTGGACCAGACGGTATTCCTTGTTTTCTAATAAAAGAAATAGCTCAGACTATAATTAAGCCCTTAACCTATTTGATAAATTTATCATTTCAAAGTGGTCAATTTCCAAAGGTTTTGAAATTATCTAAGCTAGTACCAATTCACAAAAAGGTGAGTTAGGGGATCCAAATAATTATCGACCAATCTCAATTGCATCAGGATTTTCAAAATTTTTGAATATTCTTTTTAGATAGATTGCAAAAATTTATAAACAAATTTGACATTTTGGAATCAAGCCAATTTGGATTCAGATCCAATATCTCTACTTCAGACGCGATTCAATTTCTTTATGAAAATATTGTAAAGCTTTAGAAAACAAGGAAACTGCCGTTGGTATTTTCTGCGATGTGACAAAAGCTTTCGACTGCATGAACCATAAGAAACTTTTAAAAAATTAGACGCATATGGAATTAGAGGGGTACCTTTGATATGGATTGAAAGTTTTCTGAAAAACAGGCAACAATACGTCGAACTATACACAAAACATGGCGAGACATCTCAAACCATAAGATCTGTAACTCTTCAACAAAACATCGGTGCACCACAAGGCTCTATTTTAGCACCGGTTTTGTTTATATTGTACGTAAACGATCTAATAGGCTACCTGAACACAAATGCTATTGTCACATCATATGCCGATGACACGTCAATGATTGTCTCATGTCGGGAAAAGTCTGAAATGACAGTTAAACTAAGGAATACTATGACATCTTTAACAAACTGGTACAATGACAATCTATTATTTCTGAATGAACAAAAACCGTGTTGATACACTTTCAAAATTACCAAACGCGGCAGTCTGGTGAAACCGTTTCTATACAAGATGATGGGGGTGAAATCTAGTACTGTTCAATTTCTAGGAATAATACTTGATGAAACGTTAAGCTGGAGACCTCAGTGTGATAAAGTGATTGTAGCCTTGAGTCGGACATGTTACCAACTCCGTTTTTAAAGACTTATCTTGATAGGAAACAGTTGCTTATGTTCTACTTTGCATGTGTCGAGTCACGTTTAAGATATGGAGTACGTATTTGGGGAAACTCGACAGCAGCAAAACGGGTGTTTGTTACTCAGAAACAAATAATTAGAACAATAGCTGGCGTTAAGAAACACGTAACGTGCAAAACTTTATTCACCAAGTTTTGCATTTTAACTACCATGTTTGTATATTGTAGAAGTATGTAAATACATATTCAGTAACAAAGAAAATTCGCTACTAACTCGAGTTTCCACGAATACGCGACTCGTAAAACAATCACTTCCGAGTACCTTTTGCAAATCAAAAAAACATAATGACTCCTGGTGTATTAGGATTGACATTATTTAACAAATTGCCCGATCAAATTAAAGATGTAAATAGCCTCACGCTCTTTAAAAGGAAACTTACAGATTACCTAACACAAAAGGCGTTTTATTCAATAGACGATTTTTAAATTCTGCGAATAAGTTTTGTTAAATAATTATAAGATTGTTTTTTATTATTTCCTATTTATTGCTTACTGTGACAATTTTGTAATATATGTGCATATGTGTTTAAGTTAGTGTTTGTACAAATATTTGTTTATACACATACAAAAACGTTCTTATATTTACATGGTGTAATATATACATATATATGTGAAATGTGACTTATCTTATCCATAGTTTTTTATGGCTTTCAAGATGAAATAAATTATTATTATTATTATTATTATTATTATTATTATTATTATTATCGATCTACTATTTCCAAGCCTGCCCTTCATTTCTGATTTTCTTTACCTTTTCTTCTACGATTTTTTGATAATCCATTTTCTCTTTTCACATCTATTCTTGAATTATGTTCTTATTTTCTTATATTTTTCTATATTTATTTTACTTTTTAAAATTTTTCTCCCCTTTCTCATTTCTGCTTTACCTTTCTTACATTTCCAGTTCCACCATTCTGACTTTATTTCTTTTTTGTTTTTCGTCATTTTAAATATTTTCTTTTCCGTTGCCATCTTCATTTCTCTGTAATTCTTTTCAACTCTTCTTCGACCTCTTCTGCTGCTTTCTGATCTTTCTCCATTTTATTAATATTCTTTCTATACTTTTGTCAATCCAATTTTGTTTCTTTTCCCATACTATAACTTCTTCTTCTTCTTCCTCAAGATCACTTCGATAGGTTGATGATTTGACTCTACTTCGTCTTCTGTTCTTATATACTCTATTTTGTTCCTACTTGATACGTTTACTATAACGTAGTTATTTACCGTTCCTCCTCTCCCTCAATAAATGTTACCTCTCCTTCTCCTCCTTCTTCCACATTCCCATTTAAAATTGTCCATCCTCTCTCCTCACATAGTTCTAATAATTTCCTACCTTGTCCGTTTATTTTTATCTTTCGACTTTTTCTTTCTTTGTTTTCCATTAACATTATCCCTCTTTCCTCTCGTGTTCTTGCGTTAAAGTCTCCTCCTATAATAAATTAATTTTTTCTCGTTCTTCAATTGTTTTCTCTATTGCTTCTTTTGTTTTCTACATTTCTTTTCCATATATTGTAATTATTTCGTATATTTTGCCTTCTGTCAGTCCTTATTCTCTTGTTCATAATTCCTTTTGTTTAATTTTTGTTTTGTCTTTTTTCTTTCTTTCATTCTTTTTTTCTCTCAGATCATTGATTTCGATACATCTTTGAATAGGAGTAGACTCCAGAGATATGGATACATAATGTGACTCTATTTTTGCGAGAAAGATAATACTTTATTTGTTTATTATTTTGCACCAATACCAAATTATATGAATTTCCTGCTGCTGTACAAAATCGTTCAGAAAAAATAATTTAGAACAAGAAATTGAACATTTAAGAAGTTAAACAATATCATGGGGCCTAAATGGGATTCATGTGGTACGCCAAATGAAAAGCCAGATTAGAAACTTATGAAATTGTCTAATAATTCTAACTCCTCTTATAATTTAAGTCAATTTTCAAATTCTGAGATTAGTTTAAAATGATTTTCAGTTGCAATATAAAATTAATAAATATTAAGAAAATATGGCATTGGTCATAATTTTTAAGTTTTGTACATTCATTTTACATTTTTGAAAGTTCAAGCTTGTAAACAGTAGAATGTCCCGTTTGATTCTTTTAATCGCAATCTTATCAACTTTGAGGTCAAGTAGAATCTAAGAAGGTCAGATGTAATCAAATTGGGGTTTACATTTTTTTAAATTTGATTAAAAATCACATTTAAAATCCTTTTCCGTCTACATCTCCTAGACTATAACTTCCTAATAAATTAAAATTTATTTGTGCACCAATTACATATTTCATACAATGTAATATGTGGACTCAACACTAAATTGTTTTACTTGTAACATTCTACAAATTTAGGAATAAAATAATCTAAAGTAGTTAAATTACCGTTAAAGCAATTTAATCTAGAGTAATATTCGATAGCATAAATCGTGATCATCATGGTAGATCCAAGACCTAACGAATAAAATAAAAACACATTTCCAATTAAATTATTTGGAAATTTTAAATAATTGACAGCATTTCCGACTACAAAAAACATGACGAAAAATACAGGAATAAAAAATCCAAATGCCATAGATACGGCGTAATCGTGAAAAAATGAAGACAGGAAGAAGACGGCAACTTTTCCTATTAATTTTTTCTTTGGTAAAACTATTTCAAAATGTCTTTGTACACATACGTGTACAACCAGTCGTGTACAACGGTATTCCATGTTCTGTAATATCTCTCGTACGTTGTAGACGTCCACCAATCCTTATAAAATAGCTTGTCAGAATATCGAAGCATCTCAGCAAAGGCGTTTAACCACGTGTGTAATAAAATATAATTTAAAGTACATGCAGTGAGAAGCCCAAATGGAGCGTTATTAACTACAAACATCACAAGATCTTTCGCTAGTAAAGGTTTTGATCCATAAACTTGTAATTGACTTACAAAAACCCTATCAATCATTATACTCAAAAACGATTGCGGAAATAAATTCCACAAAGTAAATTGCCACGTTTCGCCACTTTATATTTCCTGGAGTTCTGAAATAAAACTAAGTAAAACTAATTAACTAACTGTGACTTTTATACCTAGGGTAGCTATCTCTGTACAAAAGAGTCGGTGCAAAAGAAAAATAAATATATTGGGAAAAATTCGGATGGTGACCAGAACCCTTATCAGGTTGATTTAAAACTCGTGAAATGCAAACTCTTACAAAAGAATACACTTTCATTATGAGTCTCATCTAAAATGAAGTATTAAAATTAAGTACAAATTAATTTGATTTTGTTACTGTTTCCATGATTGATGCAAGTCCAGCTGCAAAACCCATGTCCCATTTCATTAGCGCTGCGTTTCCACAATAAAGCATTCCTACTAAGTAGCATATGTAAAGTGTCAAACACAGTCGATCCCACAAATACATCTGCAAAGCTGAAATAAACATTTTAAATTTTTATATAAACACATTAGTAACTTACAATTTTGCTTTAAGGTGTTTCTAATTTGCGTCCAGTATTTAACTGCATAGTATGGTACTAAGCTGAGAAAAACATTCCAAACCACGCAACAAACATCAAGTGAATGTTTCTAAATCCTTTAGAAATGAGATTGTATCCCAGTCGCACCCTAATAAAATAAGTTTGAGTAACACATTGCAAAAATGTTGGAAGTACTTACTGTCCATTGTATAAATAATCGTGCACTAACGAATTAATACAGAAACCTATGTAAAAGATACGCATATGTGGTAAACAGTGGTTAGATGCTTATTTTGAAGAGGTCGGTTAGTACCGATTCTCTCACTTCAAATAATTTTACTGGCAACTCTCCGGATTGCAAGGTTCTGGAAAAGTTAGATACTATATTATTTAGAGTCTGAAATCACGTAGGTGTTTAACACTATATAGCGACTTCACTGATCCGAAAACACATACCTTCTCACAAACTATTGTGTTTTGTTAATGTGTTTTCCGGGTCAAAGAATGAGACATAGGGCTAAGATGCAGCTTAAATATTTCAGGGTGTGGTAAATTGAAATCACTGACGGATGATGAAATTGTTTGTTGACAAGCAACGATCGTAACGTATGATGGTAACAATATCTGCTAGCCATAAAAAATTAAATTTTCTATGCTGTTTAAAGCTTGGAAAGTTTGATTTTCTACCGATTTACCGGTCGAATAGAATAGTTATTTGTGTATCCAGCCGAGAGTGTGTGTGTTTCGGGCCGATAGAAGAGCAGGACGGCTAAAGCGCACCTGAAGGCGACCACTTCGAGAAGCTCCACAGGGGGTATTTGACCTGAAAAGTCATGCAAAATACCTAAAAGTCGATTGTCATATTTATGTATTATCTCTTTTGCTACTCGGTACATGACTAAACAGGTTATTTAAATCCATGGTTTATCAAGTGGTTTTAGATCACAGTCATGAGAGGGAGGCCTACACTTTAATAAAAAATTTCAGTCTTGATTGATAGCTGTCAGTTGTGTGAGAGGTGTTTTACAAATATATCTTTATTTTTAAAGTTTTAAAGATGTTTTTCAAGATTTTGAGTGAGTGTAATAATGAAGTGAAGTATTGTTATAAACTATGTAAAAAACAGTTTTTGATACCTGAACTAGAACTGCCCGCTTTTTATGCCTGAACTTGGATGCTTTTGGTCTAATTTTTTTTACATTTAAGTTTGTTGGATTAAAAAGTTATAGATTTTTTGTACATTTTCGGGTTCAGTAAACAACATTGAACAGTCTATACTGTGTACTAATAGCCTCAAAAAGAAAAAAGTTTGCAAAATATGCGAAGATATAAAGAAAAAACCAAAGCCCTTACATAATATTTTCTGTATTTTAGATTTCAATGACTCTCAGGCAAAGGATGTTTATTACCTATATTTTTGAAATTTTGTAGATAAATAAAAATATTTATTTTTAGAATGGCTTTCGATGGAAGAAAGCTGACGAATTTGTACTTGGGGAAACACATAATAGACTGTACTAAAAGTAATTTGGATTCAAAAGTACAGTTTCTCATCAACCATTTAATTGAAACGTTGAGTGCTTGTGATGAAGATGACAACAAGCAGAAACTAAAACTCTTCAAATACCGATTCAAAGCAAGATGGAATAGTGCTAGGAGAAATAAAACGTCTTTCTTCACTATGAATAAGAACTGGTTGAATCAATGCATTGAGTCTTACAATCTTCATCCTCAACCTATCTGAGTCTGTGCATGGGAGTCGACCAAAAACTTTTGGTAAACTGATCGAAAGCAGTAAACGGAAAACGACAGAAGATATCCGTGGAAAAATGTCTACAAAGCCTTTGGTTTTCGCTGCTCAAATTAGTCTTCGTTCATCTGGAAACCCGAGTGCATCAAATCTAATAAAGGAAATGACACAATCTCCTATGCGAGCAGAACAAATGCGTAAAACCCTTAGGAAAAATGAAGAGCAAACCAAGCAGCCTCCTAACACCACTCAAGCACTCCCTACATTTATTAATGCAGATTTTACAAGGCATCAGTATAATACTATTAGAGGTGTCAACAAAGATGCTTTTCTCTAATACAACATGCAAAAAGAATGTTACCCTACGTCCATAACGGTGACGGAAACTTCAGCTTAGTGAAACTGCAGGATCTTTTAGATCAAACTGCATTAAGATTGTGTGATTATCTTAGTGATGAGATCAATAGCATTACGCAAGAGAAAGTGATTCTTTGAGTTGATTAGCAAGTGAGAGTGTGACGGCTCTCTCAGTTCAAACAAACATTTGAAAATGAAGAAGGAAGTGATGCTAACATTTTTCAAAGTTTAATGGTACCTATTCGTCTTGTGAGTACAAGAACACAGATAGTCATATGGCAAAATCCTTCTCGATCCTCTCCCAGGTTCTGCAGACCAATCAGAATTCAGTTTGTTTATGAGACTGCAGATGTAACAAAGGAGAAAGTTACATACATTCAAAACCAAATTGAAAGTTTGAACTTGACCGTTTTACCTGCTCCTAATTTAGAAAAGATAAAGCATACCCTGCTTCTTACTATGATCGATGGTAAGGTATGTAATGCCATCACAGTTACAGTCTCAACAATGCGCTGTTATTTATGCCAGCTCACTTCTAAAGACTTCAACGATTTAAAGTTGGCAAGGACAAAAAAGATCGAGCCTCATCATGCTAACTTTCGCCTTTTTGTACTACATGCCCGCATACGTTTTTTTAAAACCATGTTACACTTATCCTACAAACTTCCACAGGAAAGTGACAGGCGAGATCCTCGGACAAAAGAAAACGGTTTCAGTTAGAAAAAAATAATTCAAGATAAATTCAAAAAAACTTGGATTACTCGTGGATATTCTCAAACAAGGCTTTAGAACAACTAACAATGGCAACACATCAAGAGGATTCTTCTCCAATTATGAATTATCATCTCGCATCACAGGGTTAGATTAC
>JALBCR010003448.1:0-27527 GCA_030710515.1 Abscondita cerata | reverse complement strand
ATTATTAAAATTTACTTTGCCACAAATTATGACAGATAAAATGGCAACTTTAGATATACACATGTATTGTAGCCGTTAGCCTATACTCAAATCGTTCATTAATAGAAATCCTTTATTAATAGGAGTAATTAATGAACGATTTTTTTGTTCAATTAATATAAAATAAATGCACGATTGAAAAATTCTTTAATGTAATAGTAATTTTGTAAAAATAAAGTATAATAAAACAACTGGAAATGCAGCATGAGGCGTAAACCAAGTAATGTTTTACAGCAAAATGATAAGGTTGTCGTCATAAATATAAATAATTGGATCAATTAAAGACAGTGGGTGGGAAGTACTGTCTAGCCATCATTTATAGAAATTCATTTGTAGGGTGTATGGAATAGAACATTTAAATTGCAATTAAATACATACTACATATACGGTATCCGCCAAAATAAACAGTACCGAAAACAGAAAGTGCTGTGGAGTTGTTTATGTAATATGGATTTGTCATATTTGACTTAATTGTCATTAGTTGATATATTAATAGTACGCTGCAGTTAAATTTGATTTAAAAATGGTTCTAACAACGGAAGAGCATTATTTTCGTTCATATTTATTTTATTTTCGGTACTGTTTATTTTGGCGGATACTGTATATGATGGAAAAATAAAAAACAAATTAAATATTTATTTTAGGTTTTGTTAATATTGTGTATAAACTAGGTATTGTTTTTATTTCTTGTCATTACTTTTGCTTTTCCCATGTTGTTTCTCTACATGTCAATAATAATCTTCACATTACATTGCTTCATGTATCTCGAGGTCTTTCTCTTCCTCTTTTAGTTGCATTCCACACTTGTCAACGCCTTTTCTGTTTGCAGATGCCCCCACCAACTCAGTTGTTTTTTTCTATAAATTTGCTACTGATTCTATCCCAAACTCTTCTCTTATTCTCTTGTTTCTATCTTCTTCCCATCACTCATCTTTAAGTACTTCATTTCTGCTGGTTGAATTTTACTGTTTAGATTTTTGTTCATCACCCATGTCTAGCACCCATATGTTGGAATTGGCTTCCCATATAGTTCAGTACACATTCATCTTAGTATGAAGCGTTACTTCTCTTTATTAATAACGTTTTATTATGGCGTGGTATATTTTATTTGTTTTCTTTATTCTTCTAGTTAGATCAAAAAAGTTCTTGACGTCCGTGTTGCTATTGTTACTCTAGATATTCAAATTAGGTAACCTGTTCTATTGTTTTTCCACCTAACTCAATTTTTTATTTTACGTATTCTCGATGCTGTGGCAAGGATGATTTGTTTTGTATATGATGCTTTAATCAGGAGAAGAAAGAGTAAAGAGAACATGTTGGGTAAGAAACTAGATACTAACAAGAAAACTATAGGGCCTTCAATAACTTAACGTGGCAAATTTTATAGCCAAAATTATAAATTTTGTTGCTTTATGTTGCAGTTTCTATAATTGACAATCGCATATTCCACAAACTAGAATATTCTTCATAAAACGATATTAGTTCGTTAATTTCGTTGCTCAATACTTTTTGGTCGCTGACATTTGAAACTGGCATTGTTTCCTTCTAGTTTTTATGCAATCTAAAAACAGCACAATTCTTCATTCAATTTGTATGAGACTACACAATATAAATGTACCAAAAATTGCACAAGATCTTGAACAATAAATTTCGTAATATAAAACGGCTCTTTGCAAAAAACTAAAAGACAGAGTGACCATATATGGTGTATAAAGAACCAAATCTAGTTAGAAATAAACTTACAAAAGCTGAGATAAGCGGGAGGCAAAAACAGTTGAGAGCAGACTCCAGGACAGCTCAAAAGCAGAAGGGCGGCCAGAGACTGAAGAAACAGGTCAAACACTTTTTAGTCTTTTAGCTGTATTAGGTGGACCTTACGACGCTGACACGTCAGAATAGTATTTGGAAAGTACAAAAAAACGAAAAAAAGTTAGTGATAAAATTCCAGGCTAAAAACTTCAATCACAAATTTTGGAACCTTGCCTTTCATTCGTTGAGCTCTAGGACTTCATATGAAATAAATTTAAAACAACAGAACTATAAAAAGTAATTCTTTTTGACCTCAACAACTTTAATTGATGAATTGCTTTCTACTGTCACAATTTCTTATACAGTTGTTGTTATAATGCAAGCATTTGATTCACTAAAATAAAATGCCTCTGTATGTGTAAAAAACTTTCACCAAGTTTCTATGTGTCATGTATCATGGTCGTTGGTAGCCAATTTGGCCCAAAATGGAGATTTTTAAGCTTCAGAAAATAACCGACACTTAGAAAACCGGTCTCAAGATCCCCCTGGTGAAACAGTGATAATGGATTTAAACCTTTCCCCGATTTAAATAAATTTTTCCGAAATTGACAATCTGTGAGTTGAATATTGAAGGCATTTTTAAAGATAAGTGTGATTTTCCTCACGTATAGCAATGGATCGTGATGTAGATGTTATTGTTTTACAAAACACATTGTTCTTCACTTCCGGATCTGCAGATGAGAGGAAATATAGCTAGATTTGTTCTAGTTGATTTCATTGACAGCGTAATGGATGTGCTACCTACGTTAAATCCTCTATGAGCAACTACCAATGTATCAAAAATCTGATTTTTATGATGTATAATCATTTCTATCAATCTTATAATTTCATGAATATATACTATATACGATTTCTCTTAGAGTTTTAAAATTCTTTCCAAAACTATCTTTAAAACTATTTGGGACATACCGTTTGAGTTTCAGAAAAAATATTGATCCGAAAACAATTCGATACACTTTTTAGTTATTATAAAACGTTGAAGGTCCGGAACAAAACTTTTGGGTTCTTGAATTTTTATGTGATTTACTGATGTAACCCCATCGGTTTTTTTTATCGGTGGAAAATAGGGTAACGTTTTCCACATAAAATTTTCAACAATTTATAGCTTATGATTACGGTGGGCTCAAATTTAAGAAAAATAAAATAAGCCGTAACGAAAGGTAATATTAAACAGGAAAAAACTGATAACCAGAGCCAATAGGGGATCTCGCTTATCCTAAGAGATACAAAATCTGTAAAACTGGGGCAAAGTTGCACATTTTATGCCCAATTAAATCTGAAAGAAACTTGAAACATCTCTAATAACTTTTGAAAGTATAAAAAAAACGAAAAATTTCTGATTTTTGTTTTAATTTTTGCCGATAAACTAATCAAATTAGACATTTCTAACCAAAACATTATTTAGACACTTTTCATGGAGAATTCGAATATAACATCACTTTTCCAATTATTTTTGACATGGCGGAGAAGCACCTGTCAACATTTTTCTTACAAACGCCATTTTGGATTTTAATATTTCTAGATGACGTTTTTTCTTTACAACGATGTATCACACTTGGTAGTACAGTATCACATTTTTGCCAAAATCTAATTTCTTTTATTGCAAGCAGTCATATGGATAAATACAACGTTCTTTTGCTTTCAATAAAATTATGACATTTTGATCCGTCTGTTTGGTCGCGGCGTTGTGTTCGATTTTCAACTGGTCAACACGCAACAACATTCGTTTTGCAAGAAAATTGTAATTCAAACTCCGAACAAATACAAAAGAAATAGGTACCTAAAAATTAAAGAATTTAACATCGCAAAGACAAAAACAAAAATGGATATTGGACTACCAAGTGTAGTACATCGTTGTAAAAAAAAAAAACGTCATTTAAAATATTAAAATTATATGGCGTTTATAAGAAAAATGAAGGACAGGTGTTTCTCCGCCATGTTGAAAATAATTGGAAAAATAATGTCATATTCGAATTCTCCATGAAAAAATGTTTGTATAATTGTTTAGTTAGAAATGTCTAATCTGATTAGTTTATCGGTAAAATAAAAACGAAAATCAAAAATTTTCGGTTTTTTGATATTTTAAAATTATTAGAGATATTTCAAATTTCTTTTAGATAGTAATTCATCAACTTTGCCTCTATTTAAACGACTTCGTATCTCTTAAGATAAGCGAGAGATCCCGTAGTGGCACTCAAAAAACAGACAGCCTGTAGAAGTGCCCAGACAAGAAATAGATAATCAATTTAACAGTCAAAAATAAGAAATAGATAAACTGGTAAAATGGATAAAGATATAACGTTTAAACCACAAAAAAATATTCAAAGTAACAAAGTGTGATAAAAAAGAAGATGAATGATAGCAGACATTCTAAATCTCATGGATGAGAGAAAGAAACATAAAAATCTAAATCAAACAAAGTACAATATAATTCACAAAATACTTACAAAAAAAAAAAAATCAATGATTATGATTTAATAAACAATGTCTAGAAATAGAAAAACACGAGCAAGTGGAAATATCAATAAAAGTAGTAAAGATTGATAAAGAAAAACTAAAAATGTTACGGACAACAATGTTAATAATTAAGCTGTTCGACATCTAGTGCCACAACCTGGTGTTTTTAAGTTAAGTACTTCAAATAAGTTGTACGATCCACCACTGAAGATGTTTACTGCAGCATCAAAGAATGCGACGAATTTTGAGAAACTTTTGGAAAATATTCTGATGCGTTCATAACTTCTTCATTTTATTAAAACCACTTATTTGTAGGTAATAAAATTTTACACACATTGCACTGTGCATTGAATATAAATATTTTTAAATTTAATTATGAATCTCATAAAACTGCACTCAAAATATAGATAACTTTTGGCATTAATTACAAAAAAGTTAATTAGTCTATTGATTTGTATTTTACTCCAGAGCACAGAATGAACTTACTAGAGTGTGTGTTCAAAAATTCATTACGATTGCGTTATTAGTTTTTAAGATTATAGACAAGTTATAGACCCATCCATATGTTACCTCTAGAAATGCACTATAATTGCCAGCCTTAAGTTATTATATCCTACGGTTAGTTTCTTTGTTCTATTTCTGTACGTTTTAATAACGTCATCTGTATGTACTTGAAAGAGTGTGGGAGTGCTGATTCTAAACTATATCTTTGAAATGTTTCCATAATTGTTCCATATCAAAATTTTCTATAATTTTGTTTTTACTTTTCTTTTATAATTTATTTATAGAGCTTCTTTATTTCTTCGTTAGTATTTAGTTTATAAGTTTTTATAGTTCGATGTTTTCTTCTTATTTACGCGTTATTGTTGTTTCTTTTCTACTAAGATGTAGTCAATTATAGATCTTTCTTTTTTATTTACTGTTTCTCTTGTGAATTTCTGTATTTCTTTGTGTTGAAAAAATGTATTTGTTATTTAGTAGGCTCAATAATCGTTATCCATTTTTGATTTTTCCAAATTTTCCTATCACGTCTATTGCCTTATTTTCTTGTTTACCTACTCTAGTATTTAGGTCTCCTGTCACGTATATTTTCCACTGCTATTTTCTGTCACTACTGTTAATTGTTTCCAAAACAAGTCCTTGTTTTCTTTTGTGTCGTTCTCGTCTAAAATTATTGCTAATTTATTTTGGTTTTCATTTTTCAATCTCTCGCTTCAGCACTTCCAGTTTTTGTGGGTTAGTTACTAATTTCTCTTCAATTATACAACGTACTGCAGCAGCGGCTCTTTATTTTTTCCACTCCACTGTCATTGCCGTCTTGAACTCCAGGCCGTCAGGTTACTTCGCTTTTGTTTATTGTGACGTCATTGTAATAGACTTAAGATCCCGCGCATCGGTTCCTTTTTTAAATTATTAAATTCACAGTACATAAGCAGGTAATGGTATAAATGCATTTTTAAACTTAACATTCTTACCCTATTATGTTCCTCTACGACGAAAGTCGTATTTGGCGCGCATTTGCTAATTTTTCTATTGGAGAAAAATTAAATTCCACTGGATTTTCTAGATGTACAGCGGACATTTTCTTTTTTAGTTTTCTAATTACTACGTATTCTTTTAGCACGTTGCGTTTGACCTTATGTTCTCGTTGTATTATATTTGAAGGTGCTGGAGTGGCTGATTAAGAACCTTCCCTACCAATTAAAAACAACACCACGGTTTCATTAATTAAGCTGCAGACAACCGGTGGATTACGTTTACAGGGGTTGGTTATGCTGCATTCCTCGAGGGAGTCTATTGCCTTCTGTTCTTCTCCGCACACATCCCCTAAGAGGAATCTGGGACTATCTTCCTGAACTTCCTGAACTGTCGATACCGTCGCTAACAGAACACCTTCATTCTCGGAACTACATTCTACCGATTACAAATAAGTTTTAGTATTTAAGCCACTTTTTCATAATAATAATGCGTATGAAGCTCAAATACATATGACTTAATTTCTAATATTTAAGTACATTTTTATTTGGTGTACCTCCTCAACCGAACGTTTGTTTTAATCAGCTCAATACCTGCTGGGGCGCTTTATTTAGAACGGTTGTCACGGACACAAAAACCTTTGGGTTTGCGGGAGGTACTTACCTTTTAATCCTAGTTTAAGTTTAGTTTAAATCCCCGTGTAAGTGATATGTGTACGCAGAGCTTTAATAGCAGCCAATCCTTAATTGGAATGATAATTTTAACTCGAGTATAACTAAAGCTTACCTGAAATTCGACTCATTAATTGCAAGCCTTATTTATTGTTAAGAGAGGCTGCTGCTAACGCACGTAACTATATGCAACAGTCTGTCTATTTCTGTCACATTCTCCTAGTATTTTAAGATTTTTTTTTTGTACTGAATTGTCTGTCTCTTCTGTTTGATTTAGCGTATTAGATTTTAAGTAAAACCTAATGATCTCCTGTTGGTCGGATTTATTTCTTTCTTTATCCAGCAGGTGGCGCCTTGTTAGACCAGCAATCTACTTTCCTATAGTTCTTCAGGGACCTACGCGACTCTCCTATGAAGCCGGACGCTGTTGATCTAACTACTATAAATACTGTATCCTCCACGAACTTAGTGCGCTACATTAAGCCGAATTCCCTTTAGTTTGATTTTTTTTCTTAAGTTGTTTTGTTATTTTGTAAACAACAACCGTTTCAAAGTGTTGTGTGTCCCTATGTACCCATGATTTCCTTCCCTAATGAAGAATCCCTAACTTTATTATGGTTAAAAAAATACCTCAAAGTAATTTAGTTGTTTCCAAAAACATTTGTATGAAACATTTACAAGATGAAATTATAATAAGAAACCACAAAGTGATTAAAGATGATAGTTATTACATTTTATTCTCATTAATTGTCTACTAATAATTATTCTGAATGTTATAGGTTCCCTACTAACCTTTAAATAAGTCAGTTTTCATTTGGGTCAACATTCTTCTAAACAATTACTGCAGAATAAGAACGAATGTAATTGCAAATATGTAATAACCAAAAATTAAATACTTTATAATAAATAAATTTTAACCTATTTCAAAATTTTACTTATTATTTCTCAGTGTAATTTAATAAAATTATATGGTACAAAGTCACTTACTATTCGAAGTTATGAAAATTGGTGAAGGTAACTACTGAAGTTCCGAAATGATCACTTTTACAGTACAATTTGTTAGCATGAAAATTATAGTTAACCATATCCGCAACGTTTAGAGTTTTTTAGACATATTCTTTAAAATCGTTTAGTACCTCAAACGTAGTACT
The DNA here is from genome assembly GCA_030710515.1 of Abscondita cerata. Classification (NCBI taxonomy): domain Eukaryota; kingdom Metazoa; phylum Arthropoda; class Insecta; order Coleoptera; family Lampyridae; genus Abscondita; species Abscondita cerata. Next base: position 19,924 of record JALBCR010003448.1, on the reverse strand, counting down.
CAACATGATTAAAATTATAATATTTATGAAATTAAGGCATGTGACGAAACTGGGTTATGTTACGACTCTACTGTGACGTCACGATTTAAACCTGACGGCCTGGAGTTCAAGACGGCGGCAATGCCACTGTAAATCATAATATTTCCATTTTTACTTTTTAATGGTTTGTCTTTTTTCTTTGTTTCTGTTATGGTTAGTATAATCTAGTGTGTAGACCATAAGAATACTGATTATTATGGTCTCCTTTTCTGAACTTATTGCTCCTCCAGTAGATTAAGCTCCTTTAGGTATCTTAGGACTGACATAGGATTGAGAGGAGTAATTCAAATTCAAATTAAATTTATTGTTCTTTTACATTAACAAATCATTTTGGTTCTCTTATTATAATTTTTAAAATTTTACATATTAAAAAAATTTAAAAAATTAATACAAGAACATAAATTTCTGAATTTTTATAACTTACTTATTCTAACAATTTTTTTTCTTTCTTTTAGTCATCTCCTTCTTTCTACCACTTCTCTCACCCATCTGGTCCTTCATCATTTCTTCAGTAATGTTTTCCTCCTTCTTTCCTTTGTTCTTACTTTGCCGCACTCCAGTAATAGATGTTTTACTAGTCTAATTTATTTTATTTTTCTTCCTTTTTTTATCCATCTTTTTTCTGTTTTCTACCTCTTTCATCCATTTTATGCCTTCTCCATTTTCTCCCACCAGAACTTCCCTTCTCACTTCCTCTCTCCTTAATTCGCTGCACTCATCTACCATGTGCTCTACATTCTCCCAATTTACCCCACTAATCCTACACATTCTTTCTTCATCTTTCTTCCAATATTTATTTTAATTTTTCTCATTTCCTAGTCTATACCTCGCTACCATATGTTTTTCTTTTATGGTTAATCCTCCTGTGATATATTTTCGTATCCCTTCTACCATCATATTTTTATGTTATACTTTCATTGTTTGATCTTCATCTCTTTTTCTTGTTTTGGTTATCTTTGTCCTTTTCTGTTATCTCTCCTTCCATCCTTCTTCCTTCCTCCCTCATTCTTCTTACCTCTTTTGTCGCATAAGCCTCTCTTCTATAGTATGCTGTTCTCTCTTCTTCTTCGTGCTTTGTTCTTTGCTATTCGACCTCCTTCCAACATTCATATAGAATTGCATTGTCTTTACTACCTTCTATCCTTTTCTCGAATGTTAGTGGTCTCCTCCATACTTGTATTCTTATTTTTTCAATTTTTATTTCTTTCTCTATTAAATACCCTAGTGTTTCCCTTTCCAAACCTAATGTCCATCTCCGAAATTTTTCCTGTGTCATCGCTAGTTTTTCCTATTTTTTCCATTTCCAAATTTCCGCTTCGTACATCATCACACTGTTTTACTATTTTCTCAAATAACCACTTTCTTTTTCTACTTCTTTACCAAATAATCTCTTCCTATTTTCTTCTTAAATACCATTATTTTTGTTTTTCTACGTTTGCCTCTAATTGTTTTTCTCTAAATATTTTCTCAATGTCTTTATTGCTTTCTTCATCCCTTCCTTTTACTTGTAAGAATTACTATATCGTCCGCATGTTATTATATTTTTTCTTCCTATTTTTATTCCTCCAACCTGACTTTCCTCATTTCTTCTTCTAGATATATATATATATATATATATATATATATATATATTGAAAATATCATCGGGCTCAACGAATATCCCTGTTGTAAACCTTTTTCTGTCTAACACGCATTCCCTAACTTCCCTTTCACCTTTACTCTATTTTTGTTTCTTTATAAATCTCTTCCACTGCTTCTATTATATCTTCTCTTATTTCATTTTTCTCATCATTTCACACAATGTCTTTTTATCTATTCTATCAAATGCCGCTTTTATATCCACGAATAATGCATATACCTTACCTGCTTTCAATTTCTTTATTTACTACTCGTTTCATTATATATTAACAATTGTCCCTCTTCCCTTTCTAAACCCTGTCTGCCAATCTGGAATTACTTTTTTTCTTCTATTTCTTCTTCTATTCTTGCTCTTATTATTTTGCGTATATTTTATATTTAATATTTGTTAAACTACTCCTTCTGTAGTTTTTCACTTTCTGTCTATCCCTTCCCTCATATATTGGACAAATAATCGCTTCTATCCATTTTTCTGGAAAGCTTTCTCCTGCCAAATTTTTCTAGTACTTATCTTATTCTCTCTCTTATCTTTTCCCTTATGTATTTCCACTCTTCCACCTGCGTTTCATCTGTGCCTCCTGCTCTTCCCATCTTTACTTTGTTAGGGCTTTCTCCAGTTCTTCTTTTTTGATCCCTTCTTTTCTTTTTGTTCTTTTCTCCTATTTTCCCATTTTCTGCTATAATCTTAACTTCTTTTTCTTGTAGTACATCTCTAAAGTGTGTTTCCCATATTTCTCTATTTATTGTTAGTTCACTTCTATTTTCATTGTTTCTTAATTTGCTGGACCAGACGGTATTCCTTGTTTTCTAATAAAAGAAATAGCTCAGACTATAATTAAGCCCTTAACCTATTTGATAAATTTATCATTTCAAAGTGGTCAATTTCAAAGGTTTTGAAATTATCTAAGCTAGTACCAATTCACAAAAAGGTGAGTTGGGGATCCAAATAATTATCGACCAATCTCAATTGCATCAGGATTTTCAAAATTTTTGAATATTCTTTTTAGATAGATTGCAAAAATTTATAAACAAATTTGACATTTTGGAATCAAGCCAATTTGGATTCAGATCCAATATCTCTACTTCAGACGCGATTCAATTTCTTTATGAAAATATTGTAAAAGCTTTAGAAAACAAGGAAACTGCCGTTGGTATTTTCTGCGATGTGACAAAAGCTTTCGACTGCATGAACCATAAGAAACTTTAAAAAATTAGACGCATATGGAATTAGAGGGGTACCTTTGATATGGATTGAAAGTTTTCTGAAAAACAGGCAACAATACGTCGAACTATACACAAAACATGGCGAGACATCTCAAACCATAAGATCTGTAACTCTTCAACAAAACATCGGTGCACCACAAGGCTCTATTTTAGCACCGGTTTTGTTTATATTGTACGTAAACGATCTAATAGGCTACCTGAACACAAATGCTATTGTCACATCATATGCCGATGACACGTCAATGATTGTCTCATGTCGGGAAAAGTCTGAAATGACAGTTAAACTAAGGAATACTATGACATCTTTAACAAACTGGTACAATGACAATCTATTATTTCTGAATGAACAAAAACCGTGTTGATACACTTTCAAAATTACCAAACGCGGCAGTCTGGTGAAACCGTTTCTATACAAGATGATGGGGGTGAAATCTAGTACTGTTCAATTTCTAGGAATAATACTTGATGAAACGTTAAGCTGGAGACCTCAGTGTGATAAAGTGATTGTAGCCTTGAGTCGGACATGTTACCAACTCCGTTTTTAAAGACTTATCTTGATAGGAAACAGTTGCTTATGTTCTACTTTGCATGTGTCGAGTCACGTTTAAGATATGGAGTACGTATTTGGGGAAACTCGACAGCAGCAAACGGGTGTTTGTTACTCAGAAACAAATAATTAGAACAATAGCTGGCGTTAAGAAACACGTAACGTGCAAAACTTTATTCACCAAGTTTTGCATTTTAACTTTACCATGTTTGTATATTGTAGAAGTATGTAAATACATATTCAGTAACAAAGAAAAATTCGCTACTAACTCGAGTTTCCACGAATACGCGACTCGTAAAAACAATCACTTCCGAGTACCTTTTGCAAATCAAAAAAAACATAATGACTCCTGGTGTATTAGGATTGACATTATTTAACAAATTGCCCGATCAAATTAAAGATGTAAATAGCCTCACGCTCTTTAAAAGGAAACTTACAGATTACCTAACACAAAAGGCGTTTTATTCAATAGACGATTTTTAAATTCTGCGAATAAGTTTTGTTAAATAATTATAAGATTGTTTTTTATTATTTCCTATTTATTGCTTACTGTGACAATTTTGTAATATATGTGCATATGTGTTTAAGTTAGTGTTTGTACAAATATTTGTTTATACACATACAAAAACGTTCTTATATTTACATGGTGTAATATATACATATATATGTGAAATGTGACTTATCTTATCCATAGTTTTTATGGCTTTCAAGATGAAATAAATTATTATTATTATTATTATTATTATTATTATTATTATTATTATTATTATCGATCTACTATTTCCAAGCCTGCCCTTCATTTCTGATTTTCTTTACCTTTTCTTCTACGATTTTTGATAATCCATTTTTCTCTTTTCACATCTATTCTTGAATTATGTTCTTATTTTCTTATATTTTTCTATATTTATTTTACTTTTTTAAATTTTTTCTCCCCCTTTCTCATTTCTGCTTTACCTTTCTTACATTTCCAGTTCCACCATTCTGACTTTATTTCTTTTTTGTTTTTCGTCATTTTAAATATTTTCTTTTCCGTTGCCATCTTCATTTTCTCTGTAATTCTTTTCAACTCTTCTTCGACCTCTTCTGCTGCTTTCTGATCTTTCTCCATTTTATTAATATTCTTTTCTATACTTTTGTCAATCCAATTTTGTTTCTTTTCCCATACTATAACTTCTTCTTCTTCTTCCTCAAGATCACTTCGATAGGTTGATGATTTGACTCTACTTCGTCTTCTGTTCTTATATACTCTATTTTGTTCCTACTTGATACGTTTACTATAACGTAGTTATTTACCGTTCCTCCTCTCCCTCCAATAAATGTTACCTCTCCTTCTCCTCCTTCTTCCACATTCCCATTTAAAATTGTCCATCCTCTCTCCTCACATAGTTCTAATAATTTCCTACCTTGTCCGTTTATTTTTATCTTTCGACTTTTTCTTTCTTTGTTTTCCATTAACATTATCCCTCTTTCCTCTCGTGTTCTTGCGTTAAAGTCTCCTCCTATAATAAATTAATTTTTTCTCGTTCTTCAATTGTTTTCTCTATTGCTTCTTTTGTTTTCTACATTTCTTTTCCATATATTGTAATTATTTCGTATATTTTGCCTTCGTCAGTCCTTATTCTCTTGTTCATAATTCCTTTTGTTTAATTTTTGTTTTGTCTTTTTCTTTCTTTCATTCTTTTTTTTCTCTCAGATCATTGATTTCGATACATCTTTGAATAGGAGTAGACTCCAGAGATATGGATACATAATGTGACTCTATTTTTGCGAGAAAGATAATACTTTATTTGTTTATTATTTTTGCACCAATACCAAATTATATGAATTTCCTGCTGCTGTACAAAATCGTTCAGAAAAATAATTTAGAACAAGAAATTGAACATTTAAGAAGTTAAACAATATCATGGGGCCTAAATGGGATTCATGTGGTACGCCAAATGAAAAGCCAGATTAGAAACTTATGAAATTGTCTAATAATTCTAACTCCTCTTATAATTTAAGTCAATTTTCAAATTCTGAGATTAGTTTAAAATGATTTTCAGTTGCAATATAAAATTAATAAATATTAAGAAAATATGGCATTGGTCATAATTTTTAAGTTTTGTACATTCATTTACATTTTTGAAAGTTCAAGCTTGTAAACAGTAGAATGTCCTGTTTGATTCTTTTAATCGCAGTCTTATCAACTTTGAGGTCAAGTAGAATCTAAGAAGGTCAGATGTAATCAAATTGGGGTTTACATTTTTTAAATTTGATTAAAAATCACATTTAAAATCCTTTCCGTCTACATCTCCTAGACTATAACTTCCTAATAAATTAAAATTTATTTGTGCACCAATTACATATTTCATACAATGTAATATGTGGACTCAACACTAAATTGTTTTACTTGTAACATTCTACAAATTTAGGAATAAAATAATCTAAAGTAGTTAAATTACCGTTAAAGCAATTTAATCTAGAGTAATATTCGATAGCATAAATCGTGATCATCATGGTAGATCCAAGACCTAACGAATAAAATAAAAACACATTTCCAATTAAATTATTTGGAAATTTTAAATAATTGACAGCATTTCCGACTACAAAAAACATGACGAAAAATACAGGAATAAAAAATCCAAATGCCATAGATACGGCGTAATCGTGAAAAAATGAAGACAGGAAGAAGACGGCAACTTTTCCTATTAATTTTTTCTTTGGTAAAACTATTTCAAAATGTCTTTGTACACATACGTGTACAACCAGTCGTGTACAACGGTATTCCATGTTCTGTAATATCTCTCGTACGTTGTAGACGTCCACCAATCCTTATAAAATAGCTTGTCAGAATATCGAAGCATCTCAGCAAAGGCGTTTAACCACGTGTGTAATAAAATATAATTTAAAGTACATGCAGTGAGAAGCCCAAATGGAGCGTTATTAACTACAAACATCACAAGATCTTTCGCTAGTAAAGGTTTTGATCCATAAACTTGTAATTGACTTACAAAAACCCTATCAATCATTATACTCAAAAAAACGATTGCGGAAATAAATTCCACAAAGTAAATTGCCACGTTTCGCCACTTTATATTTCCTGGAGTTCTGAAATAAAACTAAGTAAAACTAATTAACTAACTGTGACTTTTATACCTAGGGTAGCTATCTCTGTACAAAAGAGTCGGTGCAAAAGAAAAATAAATATATTGGGAAAAATTCGGATGGTGACCAGAACCCTTATCAGGTTGATTTAAAACTCGTGAAATGCAAACTCTTACAAAAGAATACACTTTCATTATGAGTCTCATCTAAAATGAAGTATTAAAATTAAGTACAAATTAATTTGATTTTGTTACTGTTTCCATGATTGATGCAAGTCCAGCTGCAAAACCCATGTCCCATTTCATTAGCGCTGCGTTTCCACAATAAAGCATTCCTACTAAGTAGCATATGTAAAGTGTCAAACACAGTCGATCCCACAAATACATCTGCAAAGCTGAAATAAACATTTTAAATTTTTATATAAACACATTAGTAACTTACAATTTTGCTTTAAGGTGTTTCTAATTTGCGTCCAGTATTTAACTGCATAGTATGGTACTAAGCTGAGAAAAACATTCCAAACCACGCAACAAACATCAAGTGAATGTTTCTAAATCCTTTAGAAATGAGATTGTATCCCAGTCGCACCCTAATAAAATAAGTTTGAGTAACACATTGCAAAAAAATGTTGGAAGTACTTACTGTCCATTGTATAAATAATCGTGCACTAACGAATTAATACAGAAACCTATGTAAAAAGATACGCATATGTGGTAAACAGTGGTTAGATGCTTATTTTTGAAGAGGTCGGTTAGTACCGATTCTCTCACTTCAAATAATTTTACTGGCAACTCTCCGGATTGCAAGGTTCTGGAAAAGTTAGATACTATATTATTTAGAGTCTGAAATCACGTAGGTGTTTAACACTATATAGCGACTTCCACTGATCCGAAAAACACATACCTTCTCACAAACTATTGTGTTTTGTTAATGTGTTTTCCGGGTCAAAGAATGAGACATAGGGCTAAGATGCAGCTTAAATATTTCAGGGTGTGGTAAATTGAAATCACTGACGGATGATGAAATTGTTTGTTGACAAGTAACGATCGTAACGTATGATGGTAACAATATCTGCTAGCCATAAAAAATTAAATTTTCTATGCTGTTTAAAGCTTGGAAAGTTTGATTTTCTACCGATTTACCGGTCGAATAGAATAGTTATTTGTGTATCCAGCCGAGAGTGTGTGTGTTTCGGGCCGATAGAAGAGCAGGACGGCTAAAGCGCACCTGAAGGCGACCACTTCCAGACGCTCCACAGGGGGGTATTTGACCTGAAAAGTCATGCAAAATACCTAAAAGTCGATTGTCATATTTATGTATTATCTCTTTGCTACTCGGTACATGACTAAACAGGTTATTTAAATCCATGGTTATCAAGTGGTTTTTAGATCACAGTCATGAGAGTGGAGGCCTACACTTTAATAAAAATTTCAGTCTTGATTGATAGCTGTCAGTTGTGTGAGAGGTGTTTTACAAATATATCTTTATTTTAAAGTTTTAAGATGTTTTCAAGATTTTGAGTAGTGTAATAATGAAGTGAAGTATTGTGTATAAACTATGTAAAACAGTTTTGATACCTTAACTAGAAGTGCCCGCTTTTTATGCCTGAACTTGGATGTTTTTGGTCTAATTTTTTTACATTTTAAGTTTGTTGGATTAAAAGTTATAGATTTTTGTACATTTTCGGGTTCCGGTAAACAACATTGAACAGTCTATACTGTGTACTAATAGCCTCAAAAAGAAAAAGTTTGCAAAATATGCGAAGATATAAAAGAAAAACCAAAGCCCTTACATAATATTTTCATATTTTAGATTTCAATGACTCTCAGGCAAAGGATGTTTATTACCTATATTTTTGAAATTTTGTAGATAAATAAAAATATTTATTTTATAATGGCTTTCGATGGAAGAAAGCTGACGAATTTGTACTTGGGGAAACAAATAATAGACTGTACTAAAAGTAATTTGGATTCAAAAGTACAGTTTCTCATCAACCATTTAATTGAAACATTGAGTGCTTGTGATGAAGATGACATCAAGCAGAAACTAAAACTCTTCAAATACCGATTCAAAGCAAGATGGAATAGTGCTAAGAGAAATGAAAAGTCTTTCTTCACTATGAATAAGAACTGGTTGAATCAATGCATTGAGTCTTACAATCTTCATCCTCAACTCTATCTGAGTCTCGTGTGCATGCGGGTCGACCAAAAACTTTTGGTAAACTGAGCGAAAGCAGTAAACGGAAAAAGACAGAAAGATATCCGTGGAAAAATGTCTACAAAGACTTTGGTGTTCGCTGCTCAAATTAGTCTTCGTTCATCTGGAAACCCGAGTGCATCAAATCTAATAAAGGAAATGACACAATCTCCTATGCGAGCAGAACAAATGCGTAAAACCCTTAGGAAAAATGAAGATCAAACCAAGCAGCCTCCTAACACCACTCAAGCACTCCCTACATTTATTAATGCAGATTTTACAAGGCATCAGTATAATACTATTAGAGGTGTCAACAAAGATGCTTTTCTCTAATACAACATGCAAAAAAAGAATGTTACCCTACGTCCATAACGGTGACGGAAACTTCAGCTGAAGTGAAACTGCAGGATCTTTTAGATCAAACTGCATTAAGATTGTGTGATTATCTTAGTGATGAGATCAATAGCATTACGCAAGAGAAGAGTGATTCTTTGGAGTTGATTAGCAAGTGAGAGTGTGACGGCTCTCTCAGTTCAAACAAACATTTGAAAATGAAGAAGGAAGTGATGCTAACATTTTTCAAAGTTTAATGGTACCTATTCGTCTTGTGAGTACAAGAACACAGATAGTCATATGGCAAAAACCTTCTCCATCCTCTCCCAGGTTCTGCAGACCAATCAGAATTCAGTTTGTTCATGAGACTACAGATGTAACAAAGGAGAAAGTTACATACATTCAAAACCAAATTGAAAGTTTGAACTTGACCGTTTTACCTGCTCCTAATTTAGAAAAGATAAAGCATACCCTGCTTCTTACTATGATCGATGGTAAGGTATGTAATGCCATCACAGTTACAGTCTCAACAATGCGCTGTTATTTATGCCAGCTCACTTCTAAAGACTTCAACGATTTAAAGTTGGCAAGGACAAAAAGATCGAGCCTCAATCATGCTAACTTTCGCCTTTTGTACTACATGCCCGCATACGTTTTTTTAAAACCATGTTACACTTATCCTACAAACTTCCACAGGAAAGTGACAGGCGAGATCCTCGGACAAAAAGAAAACGGTTTCAGTTAGAAAAAAAAATAATTCAAGATAAATTCAAAAAAAAACTTGGATTACTCGTGGATATTCTCAAACAAGGCTTTAGAACAACTAACAATGGCAACACATCAAGAGGATTCTTCTCCAATTATGAATTATCATCTCGCATCACAGGGTTAGATTACCCCCTAGTAACATTTTTCGTTGGATAGTAGTTGGCCCAAGCGCAATTGCCACGGTCGGAAATTGTTTGAATTGGTCGATTATCTTACGGTTAGGGCCAACTGCTTCCCAACGGTGGGATTAATGATTTACCAACCACTGCCAACGTTGAACTAATTAAGATCCAACCATTATAATCAAATATTAAATATCCAATTAATTAAAAACAAAATACGTAATATGCGAAGTACAAACCATTTATTAATAAAACAGGCAAACAGTATGATATACCACTCTATTTACAAAATGCTGATGTTTATTATTATGGAGTACAGGTGTCTTGCACGTGCAGCAGGTCAGTCCTTTTGTTACGTGGTACGCTTGCGATTATGGCTTGCCTGGGTCGCATTCGATGATTTTTTTGGGCGCATTAAATTAAATACTTGTAATATAACGATAAAAGTTTTTTTACATTAAAATAACATGCACTGCTTTATCATAAATGTCAATAAAATAAAAATTTTCTTTTCTTTTAATAAACCGCCAAAAAAACTTTTTTGCGCTATACAGGCAAGAATCTGTTAACAAAAAATTATGACAGTTTAGTGGTTGGCCGGTTGTTGGGGTTCAGTTGAAAAGTTTGGTAGGCTGATCAATTGTTGAAGTGGTTGGGCCCAAAGCTAATAACTGTTGGCTATGCGACCAACTGTTAACCAACCTTGCCAACGACATTTAGCAATTGGGCCAACGCTTGGTGTTACTTGGGCCTTCTCTTGTCAAATTCGAAAACCATTCTCAAAGTGATAGGAAGTGGCCTCGCAATAAAGTTCGAAAAGTTTGCTGATTACTGCCGTGAAACAGCAGATAGGTATGTTGAAAAGTACAAGTGGTACCCCATGTCCCCCACTCTTCACAAGGTTCTTATTCATGGTCCAGAAATAATAAAACACTTACTTGTTCCTATTGGAGAAATATCAGAGGAAGCAGCGAAGGCGAGTAACAAATACTTCCGGAAATACAGGGAAGGGTTTTCCAGGAAATCGTTAAGAGTTTCTTGCAATGAAGATGTGATAAAGAGGCTGCTATTGACATCTGATCTCTTTATCTTTAGCAATAGGAAGAAGCAAAGCAAGAAAAAAGCATTCAGTAAAGAAGCACTAAATCTGCTAAACAGCGAATCCAAAAACTCTTTTTCTTCATCTTCCTCCTCTTCTTCTTTATTCGAATCAGATTTCTCCGACTCAGATTGAATGTAAGAAAGTATAATTCTAATTATAGTTTAAAACACAAAACAAAAATATGTTAGACACCCGGTTTCGAACCCTGGTTCATTGGTTGTAAACTTTTTTTTGTAAAATAATGATAAAATATATGTATAAACTAGTATACTGAGATAAAAATCAAAAAGTGGAGTTGAAAAAAATGGAAAACGAATTTTGCGCTACTTTTCAGGTCAAATACCCCACTGTGCGCCCGGAAAACACTTTCTCGGCGAGGTACACACATTATTTTTATCCGACACTTTCATTATATCAATGTTTAGTATAAATTAAATTCATTGACACTCGAGATCTAGTGTTACAATTTTTTCGGTTTCTTAAAGACTGCAAAATTTGATTTTCTACCGTTCTTGGATGAAATAACTAAATCACGTTGTAAATATGAAGATCCCTTTATGATTTTTTTAGTAAAACTTGCCAAAGTTTTATGGACCTTTTCAACAATATTTTTTTATAAACAAATGTTTCAAAACTTCTACCATTGTTTAAAAAATGTTAACCACTTTCATAGAAAGAACCATAGTTTTTGAATTCTAAAAAGAACAAACTAATATTACTATTAACTAATAACGGCAATAGAGCAAAGTATAGGTTAGATGATGTAAATTTTGAAAATCGTTAACAAAAACGGGTACAGGACACTTCACTCACTAGACAAAAGTGTAATTTTACGCAGTTGTGGCGGTCATGATTTGAAAAATTAAAACGTTTTTTTTGTAATGTAGTAAAATGAATTGCCTTTAACTTATATTGTGTGATTTGTTTTAAAGGATTAAAAGATAATATCTAGAACACGGTTTACATCTACCATTCTTCTTTATTTTCTAGACAGAATATTTTATTCAAAGTCGAATAGTTTAAGTAAAAAGTAAGCATATTCAGCTCTGAATTATCCAAGTTCTAATACTAAATTTTAATTTTAATATACAAAGCTGGGAGTTGTGTCTATAAAGCAAATTGGGCGATGTGTCCAATAATCAAACTGGGTGATATGCCCAAGTTGAGCGGTGTGTCAACACCACCGCTGTGTTCAATAAATCAAAGTAGGTGAAGTGTCTAAGTTGGGCGTTCGTAATGTTTAATAATCAAAGTGGGCAATATGCTCAAGTTGGGCGTTGCGTCCAAACGTTGCAGTAGACGATGTGTCCAAATTATATACTGTGACAGTGTATTTCCGTAATTAGACGTTTAAGCGACCGCTGTGTGTTTTAACAGCAAAGTATGCGATGTGTTTAAGTTGGGCATTGTGCCAATAACGAAGTGGACCATACGTCCAATTTGGGCATTGTGTCTAGCAACTGCATTAGGGCGTCGTGTTTAAGATGGCAGCTGCTATAGCAAAAATTGGGCATTGGGTCCATTAGACTTTGTGTCTAGTGTAAAGTATGCAGACTCTACAAATACTATTAACATCATTATCGAATATAGATGACAAACCAAGTATTTTCGGATCAGTGCAAACCTATACAAAAGAACATCTGATAAGGTTTACAACAAAAGCGTGTAACGGTTGTAGTTTTCAAAATATCAAAAGAAGCGACGACTCTAGCGGTACAACCTAGAAAGAAAGGGTAAGGGAATTTGGCTCGATGTAGCACACTAAATTAGTGGAGGATAAACAAAATATTTATAGTAGTTAGAACAGCAGTGCCCGGCTTAGTCGAAGAGTTGCGTGAATTCCTGAATAGCTATAAGAATTCTGACTGTTGGTCTAACAAGGCGCTACCTGCTGAGTAAAGAAAGAAATAAAACCGACCAACAGGAGATCAACAGGTTTTACTTAAAACTAATATGCTAAATCAAACACAAACCAAAGAGAGAGATACAATACAGTACCACAAACAAATCTTAACAATAAACAAAAATAGTAGGATGATGTGACAGAAATAGAAAGACTGTCGCTTGCAATAAATCAGGCTTCTAGTTAAGATGTCGCGTTGCAGGTAAGCTTTAGTGAAATGCTTAAGTTAGAGTTCTCATTCAAATTAAACCAATTAGGTAGCTGCTATTAAGGCTCTGCGTACACATATCATTTACACACGGATGGTTATTACACTAACTCTAAACAATAAAAGAACTGGTAAGTATCTCCTGCAAACCCAAAAGGCCCGTTTGTGTCCGCGACAACCGCTCTAAAATTAAGCACCGCAGCCCTTACAAAGCTGCTTTAAAACAAATTTACGGTTGACGAGGATACACCGAATAAAGTTAATTATCGAGCCGTTAATGTCATCTGTACCCGAGCTTCATGCGCCTTAATTATTTATGAGTAAGTGATTTAAATACTAAAACTTAGCTGTAATAAGTCGAATATAGTTCCTGGAATGAAAGTATTCTGCTATCAACGGTATCGACAGTTCAGGGAAGGTACATAAACCGAAAGAATTCCTTTAAGGGGTGGTGTACGGAGAAAACAGCACACCCGTGACTCCCGCGCTGGAGTTATACGACATACCCAACATCTGACGACGTGGTACTCCCCGTTGGTTGCGGCTTTATTACTGCGGAGCCGTGGTGTTGTCGTGCATTATTATGAAGGTTCTTAGGTAGCCCCAGCACCCTCGAGAGTTATCCCAGTAACGTATATAACGAGTATAAGATGCCGAACACAACGTGGTGAATGTAGCCAACATTAAACGCTAATTTGTATTTGAAATTGTGAAACCCACATTAAATAGTGTTTGGTGAGAATTTTACTTTAGAGAAAACGCTAAAACAGCCACGTGCACCAACGAGAAAAACAGACCAATCGCAAATTCGAGCGTGCGCGCCAATTAAAATTTCGTCGCACCGTATTTACTGGTGACATTAATATTCTAAAGCGGCTTACGACCCACGTCCTCAATTCAAGAAATTTGAACCGTAACACGCAGACAAAATTTTGATTTTTATTCGAATGTCTCCAGAAGTAAGCAACATTTTCTTATTTTTAGTAGGATAACTTTCGGTCCTCAACTGAGGATGGGAAACTTTTTCGTAAATCTATATTATTACTCTACGATATACAAAGAAAACATTTTATAAATCTATGAACACAATCTTATTAATACACGGTTTCTATACATGATTGTCTCATCATGTGAGCGTTTAAAAAATGCAAATTTGCAGAACATAGTAATTAATTTATGCTAATGTCACCATCTGTCAGTTACTTCATCGTTCAGTTGTAATTATTATCCCTTGTTGTAATTGTGTGTTGTTCGTCGTCAATACTCTACAAAAAAGTTTGGTTTAAAATTTCTTTTAGACTTTAACTTTACATAATTATAATAATTATATTAGTTACTTACATTTTATCTACAACTTCATCAAGATGTTTTGTATTTTTTTCTTCGTTCTTTCGTTTTTTCAAATATTTTCGGTCAGTAGCCATATCAACGTTCTGCAAAACATAAAGTAATAAACAATTCTTATACATAACATATTATTTAAAAAATTTTTAAAACTTGTTATACTTAAGTAGATTATACTTATGTAAAAATATTTACTGTTCTGATCATTATCGTATTCTAATATATATATATATATATATATACAACATAATAAGCAATCAGGCAGGATATCCTTTACAAATATTAGGAGATTTTAAACCTTGTTTGTTATTGAATAGTAATAAAAATTATTACAAAATTTGATAATTAACTAATATTTTAAACTCTTTTGAATATAGGTAGTAATTAAATCTTAAAATCGATTGTTTGGTATGAATGTCAATATTAACTGTACGATCCTGGCGGGCGAGTTTATATCTTTTCTCCACCAGTATTAAACCAGGCATTTGAGGCGTTAATTTAGAAGACGGTGTATGTTTATTATACTGTAATCCAGTCGTGAGAAAATTTAATATCCCTGAAAATGTTGCGCTTTTGAACCAAATGCTACCTATGAAGTTTTTAATTATTGCGGTAATTCTACAGTGTAGTCGAATATGGCGATTTTTCAAATGGTACAAGTAAATTTGGTCAAACTCAACTTGGATCTTTTGTTCCCTTACTGACATTGCACCGTTTTTCTGCCGTAACTTTTTTTCAAAGCCTGTTCATGTATGAGTAATGTCTGATTGAAACACATTTATTAATTTCTTCTAGTTTATATTTGAGGTTAATGTTAATATCAAGAAGTAGTTTGATGAGTACCAATGTGCCTCTTGCAAATTATAGTATAAAGTGAGAGTTTTTTCCAGGAAATATTGAAAAAAATCATAAAATACGAATCACACTGCTTTAGATCAAGAGAACATCATATAGAGATAACCCCAAAAATCAGTAACAGACAGTACAGGAAATATGTATTTCTTAAAATACACAGCAAAAAAACAAGACAGGAATTAAAATAAGGCGGAGCAAAATATATCGGATTACGCTGGAGGTGATTAGCTAAATTTTGACGTATTGAGTGGCTGTTCTTTCCCAACCATGTTAATGTTAACAGTTATGTTAATAGAACTGTAGTGTTAATATTGTTCAAACTGTTAACCAATCTGCATATTAAAAATTTGAGGCATATATGGAAGGAGCTTATTCCATTCACATTTGAAAAATAGCTGCGACCCTACAGCGACCTTTTAAACTTGTAGTAACATGTTGTGGTTTCTATGGTGACAGTCGATTCAGCTTAAATGTAGCAGTTTAAAACTACAATAAAAAACGTGGTTGACCGGTACGCCGAATTGTGTGTAACGCTCAGGTAGCAAACACGTTCAGACTTTTGGTAGAAACTACAGAGCTACTTCCGCAGCGCTCAGACCTAATGAACATACCTATTGATAATGTTAATGTTAATTTACAGTTAAGAATATTTTTTCTACCAATTAATATAATACAAGTTATAAGTTGTGTTCGTTCTAGGTGAGGTCGAGTAACAAAACTACATAAATGCCGACGTTGCGCCCAAACTTACAAAGGTTTTTATCGAGGCTAATTGTAATTAATAAAATTTTTTCAATCACAATGATTAAAATAGATCATCGGGGATGATGATTTGGCCAATTAAAATTAAATAAAATATTTTAGACAAATACAGATAGTTATTAACAAACAAACGACTAAATGAGAATGTAAAAATTGAAAAGATAAAGCACACGCAAGGTTGGGCGAAACGTCAGCATTTATATGGCAATACGATTGGTAGTTTTGATTACTCGACCTCCACCTAGAAGGAACACAACTTATAACATCTGTTATAGTTAATGTTAAATCATAATGTTGTGGACAAAATTTGATGTTTTGATAAGGAACCTTATTAACTACAGGGTTTCTATTGGGTGATTCTTTTAGAGGTACTTTTTATGATGGGGATTTAATTGCAGATTGCGTCTGGTCAACTGGAAGTGCATTTTTCCTCAGTAGTGTTTGGAATTTCATAATGGAAAGACTTAGTCCGGCACAGCGTCTATAACCTGCGGAGAAATCGGTCCATATTTCTTTAAATAGAGAGGCCGACCGGAATGTTACTTTGAATGGTGATCGTTATCGTGCCATGATAATGGATTATTTGATACCTAAAATTGAAGCTCGTGATCTCGATGAAATTCGGTTCATACAGCCCGTGAAACCATAAGTTTACTGCAAAAACGATTCGGTGAACAAATTATTTCACGCTTTGGACTAGTGAATTGGCCGGCTAGATCATGTGATATAACACCTCCTGACCTTTTCCTTTAGTAAACTCTAAAGTATACATGGATAAGCTGGCTACATTTTTGCCCGTTAGCTTTTAAACACGTTCAATTATTAATTTGTACCAGTCCTAAGCCTGGATAAAGTGTGAAGGAAGGCAATGGCGAATGTGTCTTTTAATTAAAAGTAAAGCAAAAATCCAATTCTCTTAGAAACTGTTGCTCGGAGCGACATTTATTAAGTATACCTTTTAGACGCAGAAGAAGTTGGAGTATAAAAATATTTAAATAATAATTTCATACAGGAAGGCACAAAAAAGGACATTTTAAATGTAAAAAAAGTTCTGTAAGTGGCGTGCCCTGCAATTTACTTCAAAAATTAGAACGAATTTCGAATTCTTATCCCAAAAAAATCCTGAGTACCGAATTTCGTCCAAATACTACAAGTATTTTTAAAAAAAATTATCCAAAAAAAAAATAATAAAAAAATAATAATAGACTAAAGTAATTTGGGTTAAATCGGCATATTTTAGTCTCAGATATCTACAGTAGTACCTTTGTATGGAACAAGTAGTTTGGTAAACTTTTGTGGTTTTAATAATATAAGTCATGGTAGAACAAATAAATCATTTTTGATGATTTTAGAAAACTTTTAATAAGTATTATAGCCACAGACGTATTGAGGACCATGGACTCCATTTGGAATATATGATGCTAAATAAGAAATCTCTGGTTATTGGTTAGGGCGACATTTCGGACCCCAAAGTGAGTGATTTTTCCAGACCGGTGACCAGATTAACCGGTTTTAAAAGCACCCACTTTGGAGTGCAAAACGTTGCCTTAAGCAGTAACCACCGCTTTCTTTTTTACAAATGCATATTTTCCAGAAGAGGTCCAGGGTCTTCAATAAGTACTTGGCTAGAAACGTTAATATATTACGGAAGGAGAATCAATTACACCATACTTGAAACTTTTAGTTTGGAAGCTTTCATTGTTTTCTGGCAGGCTTATGTTGTGTGAAAACTCTTGTATAAAACAAGCATCTGTTATTTATCCAAAATTTAATTATGAAAAATTATTATTTGTAATAATACTCAGATAAAACTGAAACAAATTATATAAAAATAACGAACAGTTCAAAATTTTAGATATTTTTATACAAAGTATTTATTACACTAAAACCACAACTATTTTTAACGATTAATACAAACACAACAAAAACATTTACAAAACTACAGAGGAGTGAGCCTGACAAATGTGGGATATAAGGTTTATGCAGAAATAACGAGGGAACAATTAGAAAACGAAATAGAAGAGAAAAGAATTATTTCGGACTGGCAAGCCGGATTCAGAAAAGGAAGAGGAATAATAGATAATATATACATTCTAAAGCACGTGGTCAATAAAGAAATTTCGAAAATAGGAGGGAGAATGTATGGAATGTTTATTGACATCAAAGCAGCGTTTGACAATGTGGATAGAAGGCTACTATGGAAAATTATGGAGGAAGTAGGGATAAATGTAGAAATTAAGGATGTAATTGAGGAAATATATGAGTAAACAAAATGTAGAACAAGGGTAGGCAGAAAGTTGGGACGTGAATTTTAGACGGAAAAGGATTAAAACAGGATGCCCATTAAGCCCCAGTCTGTTCTCATTATACATAAGAGATTTGAGGAAAAACTAGAGAAGCATCAGGTGGGAGGAGTAGTAATAGGAAGAAAAAGGTATGGGTGCTGGCGTACGCAGATGATATAGTGGCAGTAGCGAAGAATGGAGAAGAAATGGGAAGGGTGATTAAAGTTTTAAAAGATACTTAGAGGGAAAGAAGCTACAGGCAAATGTGGAAAAACAAAAATAATTGAATTTAAAAAGAGAAAGGGAAGACGGAAAGAAGAGAAATGGTGGTGGGGACAGAAAGAAATAGAGAAAGTGGACAATTACAGGTACCTAGATTATAACATTAGGTATGATAATAAAGATGAAGACCATATAAGAGAACTCGGACAGAAAGGAAACAAAATAGTAGGACAAGTTTGGGGGATAAGTGAAAGGACATTTGGGAAGGATTTAGAGAAAAGACAATAGATTTTCGACAAAATAGTTAAAAGTGTGATGTTATATAGAGCAGAGATTTGGAGATGGAAGAAATGGGAACTATTAGAAAGGACACAGGAGAAATATTGGAAGTGGACGTTAGGGCTGGATAAGGAGACACCTGGATATATAGTGGAAGAAGAATTGAAATTAGAAAAAAATACGGATAGAAACTGGAAAGAGAGCGTTGAGATTCGAAGAAAGGATGGGAAACAGGAAGAACAATGAACTTTTATATGAATGTTGGAAAGAAGTGGAGGCACAGAAAATTAGTTACGGGAAGATAAAAGAAAAAAATATTATGAAAGGTGTGGATATGCGAGAGAGGAGATAAGAAGTTTGAGACAGGAAGAAAGATATATGGAAAAGAAAATAATAAAGAGAGATAAAGACACCCAAATGCAAGAAAGAAGAGCAAGAATAAAAGAAAGAAAATACAATGAGAAATATGGACAATTAATAACGGGAAGAGTGCCAAAATACATAATGGAGGGAAAATCGCCGAAAAAAATTATAGCAAGGTTTAGAACAGGAAATGAAGAAAGGGAGAATAAATACTGGTTGGAGGATGAAGAGAAGATATGTAGATTGTGTGAGGATGGATGGGAAAGCATAATGCACATGAAAGAAGGATGTAGGGAGTTAAGAGAAGAGAAAACGAAGTGGTGGGTGCTATTGGGTAAGAAAGGAGAGGGAGTACAATGGATGAAGGAAGGATGGAGAGAAAAAGATGGACGAGAGGAAAAGAAAGATAATAAAGATAAAAGGATAAAGATGAAGGAGAAAAAAGAAGATTTTGTTAAGGGAAAGAAGATGAAAGATGTTTAGAAAAAGAAAAGGGTAGGAGAGTTAATTTTGATAAATAAGAATATCGTTAGTTTGGTAGTGAGAAAATGTATGGTTTTAGGTTATATTTGTATAGAAAACCGAATTCATTTGTTATTTGTGTAAAAGACAAAATAAATAAGAATCATTCATTCATTCAAAAACATTTA
>JALBCR010003447.1:0-49942 GCA_030710515.1 Abscondita cerata | reverse complement strand
CATTGTGCTTCGTTCGGTACGTATTGCTCTTAGGAGTCACCCTGGACAAACATTTAAATTACAATTCGTACATTAAAAATACCAAAAGAATAGGCGGACGCTATAGAAACAATATATGGTACCCTCTCTAAAATAAAAAGCGCACTTAAATCAAAACCACCTCTACACCGGAATGATCATACCGATACTAACCTATGTTGCACCCATTCTGGACCATAAATCTAAATCTTTTAAAAAATTTCTTACGGTTTGGAAATTTTTTTAGGTTTTACTCTCTTGGAAATTTTTACTTCAAACGTTTTGGTTGTATATTGTATAATAATTAGACTTTTCATCAATTAAAAATTGATTGACCACTTTGTATTGCCAAACTATTTTGAAGTTCTTGCTTTGACCTCATTGTCATAAAATAAGTAATCTTTTTAAGAAGTAACCGTAGTCCATTTATTATAACTATTTGAACTTATCCTCCAGTTATTTCGTGTAGTGTCTCAAAGGTGTTGTAAACTAGCTCCTCGTTTATTTAACTCTATTAATCTCTCCAAATGTTTATTCAGAAAACCCAGAAACTGATTCAGGAAGTGACCATTCTGTAACTGTGATTGTCGCAAAACGCTGCGGCTACGGCTCTCTAAAATAGTTCGGAACTTGTAACTGCCGTTAATAATAAAGCCACTTAACTTGTTAGGGCTTAAAATACTACACATTTTTTTAAATATTTAAAAAGCTTAATGCTTTACTTTTGAAAGTTGAATCTGGAGTTGCCAAGTTATTTCAAATTTTTATAAATTCTATTTAAAACAGATAATTCCATTTTTATTTATATATTTTCTAGACACAGATAGCATCTTTCAACGGTTGTTTGTAACACCTTTGTCGACACTTCTGGGTAATCTTTGTAAATGCATAAAGTACTAACCCCTCAGTTCTTGTTCATTTGCAAAATTTTTTCTTATAAAACATAATATTTTATAAACCCACATACAACATAAACAAGGATGGTTATATTCTGAGGGCGCTGCTGGCCAGGGTGTTTCAGACTTCCGTCATAATAAATTTTTCTGGTAAATTTTCGAGAACATCTTGTAAATTATTTATGGAAAAATATTTAAGAGTATTGTCCCCAAAGTCATCAAATTACTAACTAGCTGTCCCGGCGCGCTACGCTACGCCATATAAAGAATTGTTAGCAGTTATCTGTTAGATCTGTTAGATATTCTAAAATTTTGACTTTATTGATTTTAATAAGAAGTAAGAAATCTGTTTACATTTGTCTCAAAATATCTTCCTTCCAAAAATTTTATTTCTAATTATGAAGAGTTACTTGTTTTATATGTTAGGAGACTAATTTAAGTATAGATCAAAAATTTATCAATAATAATTTAATAATAATTAATATCTTTACATGGTATAACACAATCCCATAATGTTAAATAGAAACACTAATTTTATATTTGAGCACTACTACCTAGTTACGAATTGTCAAATTTGCTAAATATATTTTTTGACTTAGTCACTGCACCAGTCGATAAGTGCAATAGACAACGGTGTATTTCTATTGGTTCTAAATTTGTATCTTACTCATGGAACATTTGATAATTACGTAATGTCGCAATTCTATTTGTTCTAAGTATACAGGCTACTTCATTAAGCTTGGTACGTTGGCCCTATCTCGAAAACTATTTGGTATAGAAATTTGGAAAAAAATTTTCACTAATAACAGGGCTATGAGAAAAATTCTGGAAATTATTTTCAAGTTCCGAATTTCACCGCAAGGAGAGCGCAATTGACAGGACGAGGCATAAAATTCAAGATTTCTCAAAAATTTTCAAATGAAGCTATGACATTAATAACATCATTAGAAATCCTGAATAATTCTAGCAGACATTTTGTCCCGATCGTACCGATCTTAATAGGACAAGGGGGAAGTTTCTGAATGTCTAATGCAAGCTTTCTAATGATGTTATTAAAGTCATAGTTTCATATGAGAATTTTCAGTGAAATGGTGAAATCTTAAATTTTATGCCTCGCCTCTAAAGGGCGCCAAATTCATTTAATTTGGTTCTTTAATCATTCAAATACCAACTTGAAGTACGGAACAGTATTGTTATAGACTTTCAGTAACGTTATAACGATACTGTTATTGGTGTCGTTATAGACCTATTAACGTTGCAAAGTCGAAAAAATTATTTTAGTACAAGTAAATCAAAATTGATTTTAGAATTAATTTGTTATTGTGCCTTATATAGGCTTATAGGTTATATAGAGAGCCAAGAGCTTTTCTTACGGATTTACTTGAAGAGTTTTGAAAAATGCATTAGACATAATTCCCATAATTTCTGATCCGCTATCATTTAAAATTATTTTTCAGGTTGAGTGAAAGAGCAGGTAATCACTTAAGACAAACAGGTAATTGAATTTACGTTAACTATAAGAAACAAACTTTACGTTATGTAGCGGTACTCGACGAAAAATGTAATAAAACAAAAGGCGCAATCACACCATACGAATTTTTTTGAAAGATCTTTCAAATCACATCGATCAAATACAATTAGATACTATCTAAATCAGGAAAGATGAGCCTTACGTCATCAAGTAAATTCGTATGATTTAATATAAAACTAAAGTCAAATCAGAAACTATAACCGTCAATAACCATTCTATCGTAAAACGTCACAGTCTAATTATCACATAACATACAATTGTCACTTTTAGGTTAGAAACATGAAAAATCTTATTGTAATTTATTAAAAGTGAATTAAGAGAAAATGTATGGAAACAAAACTATTTATTTATTATTATCATTGTGTTTACTTTAGAAATAGTAACAAAACCATTCAATTGCAGTAAAATTATCTTACCTTTTGTAGTTTTCATATGTAGATATTACGTTTGCAAAAGTACAATCGTTTTCAACGTAAATTTAAAATAAATATTTAAAAATACATACAACTAATGACATTCATTACCTTAGAAGATTATTTAGAAAACGTGGTTACTACAACTTATGGTGTTGCAGACTATCCCTCGGTAGGTCAAAACCTTCTGTTTCTCAGGATAAATTGCCTTTCACAAGGTAGGGCATTACAAAAATAGCAATAATACAGACACAAATAATAAGAAGCCAAACATAAATTTGGAAATAATATCAAATAAATATTCTGATTGGTTGCGGATAACCAAAAGATGTATGTTGACAACCTATTGTTGGATAAATAATGATATACCGTTAGTTGTTAATCACCAGGCAACAAAAAACTTGACAATATTCGAGGAGATGGAGGTGTCACTTATGACAAAAAATATTGTTCCGTATAATTTATAAAGTACTGTTATTTATTTGGTTATAGTTAAAAATCAGAAAGTAATATTGTGTGTTTAATTTTTGGTAGACCGGAACGACGGATAGTTGTTTTGGACTCCACATTTTTGGCGACCGTGACAGGACAGTAAGAATTGTTTAGAGTGTTTTCTGTGTTAGTTAATTTAAAGTGTACGGGCTTGGTTAAAAATGGAAGCGCAACGAAATCGTCGGAGCGTTTTGCGGGCTTTATTTACGCGTACAGCGAACGATTTATCTAAGCTAATGGAAACCGTCTCGGTAGAACCAGATAGAATGATAGTACTCTGGGAAATTTTGGAACTAAAAGCTGATGAGTTGCAATCTGTAGACGGTGAGATTTATGAAGTTTGTTTAACAGACTTGGCTGAAGTTGAACTTATTGCTGAAATAGAAAGTTGCGACGGCTACAAGAAAAAATTCATCGAGTTGAGATTGCGATATAATAAATTAATTGACAAGTATGTCAAACCTATTGATGGACCAGTTGTTGTAAGTAAACGTAAATTTAAGCTGCCCCAAATACAATTTAAACAGTTTGATGGAAATTTAAAAGATTGGTTGTCTTTCTGGGCACAATTTTCAAAAATCCATGACGATCAGGAAATTGACAATAGTGACAAGATAGATTATTTAGTTCAAGCAACTATTTCAGGCAGTCGGGCTAGGCAAAAATTATGACAAGATTATAGAATCACTGCAGTCTCGATTTGGTAGAGAAGATTTGCAGATCGAGGTTTATATTAGATCTTTGTTAAAATTAATTTTGAAAAATCTCTGTTTCACTTGATATGGTAGAAATTTCATCCCTTCATGATAATATTGAGACGCAGTTAAGGGCATTGGAAACATTGGGTGTTACAACGGAGAAAAGTGCAGCGGTTTTGTTTCCACTGATTGAATCTTGTATACCACAAGATTTATTGCATGTTTGAAAACGCAGTACAGCAAGTTCTTTCACAAGAAGTGCTTCTACTAATAGTTTAGATAGTTATGACGGCGCTACTTAGAATCTCGCCTACAAAGTTTAATGTGTTTTTGAAGAATGAAGTAGATAATGAGCAACACATTTCTTTGGTAGAAGAAGGGTTTGGATTGTCATTAAATAACTCAGGTATTAGAGACTCCAAAATTAAAAATCTAATAAGACTTGTCAAAATAACAATTCACCTGATATAGCTACAGCATCAGGTTTGGTGAACTGTAACTCCAACTGTATTTTTGTGAGGGCACATGACAGTGAAAATTGTTTTAAAGCAGGGAACTTTTCGTATGATGATCGAAAGAATATTTTAATTAAAAAAGCATGTTTTCGTTGTTTAAAAGCTGGACGTTTTTCAAAAAGTGTAGATATCGCTTAAAGTGTGTGGTATGTGATAAACCTCATGTATGTCTCATGTGTCCAACTTTATCTGGTGTAAAACCATCACCATCAAGTAGTAAAGAAGATACACAGGATAAGCTGAATCGAGAGCTGAATAATCAAAACAGAGAATTATCGACTAATCAAGTCTTAGCTAATTTTAATTCAAATCATGTTTTTTACAAACTTTGCGAGTGAAAGTTCAAACTGAAAACGGTTTTCACATAGTTCGTGCGTTAATTGACAGCGGTTCCCAACGATCATATATATTAAAATCAACTGCTACTGAGTTAGGTTTTAAACCCCAACGTCAAGAGAAATTATGCACTGTTTGTTTGGGGGTCAAACTGTTTGTGAATTTCACAGTTGTTTTAATATAAACATTTTTATAAAGACTTTTCTATGTGGTGTGAAGTTTTAGATCAACCCACTATATGTCAAGATATATCTGCAGTATTCTATGGACCCTGGATAGAAGAATTGAAAAGTTTAAAAGTTCTATTATCGGACGTTGAAAATCATGGAACAATTGAACTTTTATTAGGTGCAGATGTTCTTGGACAAATATATACAGGTGAAATTTACAAGTTAAAAGGTGGTTTAATTGCTATGAATACTTACCTGGGTTGAACTCTGACAGGAAAGGTTGCACAAATACCTTTTTCCAACTTGTTTTGCTACAACTACAACTTCTTTGCTAATAAATGACAGTAATTTAAGCAATTTGTGGGATTTAGACGTGTTAGGTATCACCAATCCAACAAATAAAGCTTCGAGGGAAGAAATGGCTGCAGCAGCTATTGAGTTTTTCCTGCAGGTTGTCCAGATAAATGATGAAGAATTATGAAGTGAGATTACCATGGATTGAAGGACATCCAGCGTTACCAACAAACTATTTAATTGCTAAGAAACGACTGGACAACGTTTTGGTAAAATTAAAACATGATAATCTTATGGAAACGTATGACGCTATATTTTAAGATTGGGTATCTGATGGTACAATAGAAGAAGTAAGTAATGATAATTTAATGGATATGGCCACTATTTACCTCATAGACCTGTAATCAAAGAAAATAGCTTGACAACAAAAGTACGCCCTGTTTTGATGCTTCTGCAAAGGAAAAGAATGCTCCATCGTTAAATAATGTTTTAGAAAAAGGTGTAAATCTGATTGAATTAATTCCGGCAATGTTACTTAGATTTAGAGAATATCATTAATTAATGCATTGTTAAGTCAAGAAACCTCAGATTTTTGGTATCTAAATTATTTTTTACGATATCATCGTACTTTAGGATGATAACCTATGTATTTCGATTTATTAACAATATGCATAAGAACACAGGTATACTTAAAGGTGTTTTTATCGGTCGAAGAAATCGGCCAAGCAAAAAATTTGTTTCTAAAATTGTTCAAAGAGAAAGTTTTTCTGGAATGGTGGATGATAAATTAGAAATTCTGAAACCTTTAGTTAATGAAAATGGAATAATACGACTAAAGACTCGCATATCCAACAGAATGGATGAAAACAATTTTCGTTTTCTTGTTGTATGTTACCAGATAAACATGAGGTAGTATCTAAACTGATTATGGATCAACACTTGATGTCTTCTTGTGCTGGTACAAGTATATTATTAAGTATTTTTGAGAGAGAAGTACTGGATATTAAAAGGTCGTCGTACAATAAGATCAATACTACCGAAGTGTATAAACTGTAAGAGATATAATTGTAAACCGTTTAATGTTGAATCTCCACCTTTGCCATTAGATAGGTGCGTGATGCGAAGGTTTTTGAAGTGTTTGGTGTTGATAGGCAGGTCCACCGTATTTAGAAGGCGGTAAAAAAGCGTGGGTTTGTCTTCTCACTTGTGCAGTTTACCGAGCTGTCCATATAGAACTGGTAACATCACTATCAACAGTTTGTTTCCTGCAGGCCCTTCGAAGATTTATTGCACGTCGAGGGCGACTACGTCTGATATTTAGTGACAACGGTACGAATTTTACTGGAGCAGCAAATATTCCTGCTAACTTAAATTGGTCTGAAATGTAAGCACAAACGTCAGTATATCGCATAATTTGGCGTTTTAATCCTCCTTCAGCACCATGGTGGGAGGCTTCTGGGAAAGGCTCATTGGTGTAATGAAGCAACTATTACGAAAAGTATTGGGACGTTCGAGTTTAAATTATGAAGAATTGAATACGGTTTTATGTGATTGTGAGGCAACAATCTATAGTCGGCCACTAACGTATCTATCTGAAGGTGATGTTAATTTGGTTGCCATTACTCCTGCTATGTTTTTGATTGAAAATTCGGAACATGGCGTTCCTGATTGTGATTATGCCAATCAAACTGTGTTTTCTCGGAAGTTACGTTATGTGCAGAAATTGAGAAACGATCTACGAAGGAGATTCCGCTCAGAATATTTAGGCCAATTGCGACAATCTTGTGAAAGCATAGATGATCAAAAAATTGCCGTTGGAGATTTGGTTTTAGTCGGAAATTATTCCGATAAACGTTTATACTGGCAATGGCAAGGGTAGTAGAACTTATAATAGGTAAAGACAAGAAGATTTGGTTGACGAAAGTTCAAACGTTCAACGGACATCTTCTACGACCATTGCAACGTCTATGTCTATTGGAAGTGGTTAAAATAAACGAGACGTCTTCAATAAAGACGCGGTTGGCAGTGTGCCAAAGCTAAACAAAAGTACAATGTCAACTACAAGTCCTGATGACAGCGTCCATCAACTGCAGCAAACAAAAATTAAAAATTGTGCTAGTGCGAGAATGCGCGCTGATAACAGCAGAGTACCCGTCACAACGCGTAGTGGGAGAACGAGTAAAATACCATCTAGGTATTCGCAAATATTTTTTATGTTATGTGTGAGTAATCCTTTTGTAAAATATTACTCAGGTGGGAGAATGTTAGATAAATAATGATATACCCTTAGTTGTTAAACACCAGACAACAAAACACTTGACAATATTCGAGGAGATGGAGTTGTCACTTATGACAATAGTATTTATACACCAAGGTTGTGAAGTCAGTCATTATTGCCTTAACACCAGTTTATTTCGCGAGGGCGGTAGCCCCGAGGGAAATAAGGTGCGTAGGCAATAATGGACTTCACAAACCATGGTTTATGTACTATTTTTTCCACTACTAGCCAAATTTAAGCCAAAAATAAACATTTTTCTTGTAAAAATCAAGTAGCACAGGAATGCAAATAAATCAAAAGCATTAAAAGCTACATACGTTAATAAACCAACTGCAACTGATTCACTAAACACTTGTGTGGTATATTTCACCTTCATTTTCTGAAAATTATTCGGAGTAATATGTAAATTAGTTGATTTAGGAGCCAATCGCAGCGGTTTAGATTTGTCTGACATGTAGAAATTTTTAATGTCTTTCCAAGATGCTTTATTGTTATTAAAGATTATATCGTATTTAATCAAGTTATTTTGCACCAACTTCAATAAATAGGGGACATCGAAGAAATAATAGATTTTCTTATCGTTTACGAGAAGGTATGGTTTTTCCGGTGATACATCTATTCTTTTAATTAGGTTTCGAAAATTTGACTACTGCCCTACCATTGGCACTGCATTGTAGTTGTAGCTTTTCTATGCAGTTTAATACTATCGACTTCAGTTTGTCACCTTTGCATATCGTATTTGTAAAGATGTAGCACAAGGGTTGTTTAACTCTGTATATCTCCTGCTTCTTAGTGGTTTCTTTTTAAGTCCACTTGGGCTGTCACAATTTCTGCTCTGCTTTCGGGAAGTAATCGTTGGGAGATGTTAACTTCAATTGAAGTGCTTTCTTTCACGTAGCAATTTAAGAATGTTCCTCCGTAATTTTCTTTACCTAAGATATTTGAGCTGCAAGCTTGAGTAGTTTTGGTATAGCTAGAGATGTTAACGGGAATTTATTGCTTCGCCAATATACCTTGCATCATTTTAATATTAGGTTTCACAAATTGACACTTGTAATTTATTTAGGAATGGCAAGTGTTCGCCACATACTCGTTTAGCTTTTTAGAGTCGACATTTTTATGCAACAGATCGGACCTTCCACATTCTGTTAACCATTCAAAACACCTACGACAAAATGTTTGTAATTTACTTAAAATTCTTGATGTAACTTAACTCGCCTGGTTAAATCTTCTTTGGGAAACCTGAAAGAACTGATTCTACCATCATATTTAATAAATAAATAAATTCAGATTATGTATTTGCGGTTATGGGATGAGGGCGCAAATTTTAAACTAATGGTATTTTTTTTA
Source organism: Abscondita cerata (assembly GCA_030710515.1). NCBI lineage: Eukaryota > Metazoa > Arthropoda > Insecta > Coleoptera > Lampyridae > Abscondita > Abscondita cerata. Next base: position 40,951 of record JALBCR010003447.1, on the reverse strand, counting down.
TTCAAATAATTTTATCGTGTTAGGTAATTTTAAGCAGCAAATAAGTTAAAGATAATCGGATATACAAAATTATGTTTCACTCGTTTTTGTTAAACAACTACTCTTAGATTCTCAAAAATTGAAATTGTCCATTATTAACCTAGGTCAACAATAGAAAAAATTATTAACCACTAATAGAGAAATTCAACTTCTCAGTTGGCTAGGAGACGCAATAATTGTTCACTTCACAGCTAGTAGTGGAAAAAATATATTGTTCCGTATAATTTATAAAGTACTGTTATTTATTTGGTTATAGTTGAAAATCAGAAAGTAATTTTTAGGTGTTTAATTTTTGGTAGACCGGAACGACGGGTAGTTGTTTTTGGACTCCACAACCTGTAGAAAATTTTAATAGCTGTTCCAGTCACTTTTCGAAGTCACTTTGTATTATAAGTTCATTAACAGTAAAATCTAAAATTTTTTCACGTTCGTACCATTCCAAAATTAATTCTTCTGTATGCCTCACACAATTCGCCCAAACACCCGAGCAATGTTGTACTTCTTCCCACATTGCTAATACATTCTAATCTTTGTAACCATCCCTTCCGATGTAATTATTATTGTAACGCTTTGCATTTGTCCAAACAAGTTTAATAGCGTTAAAGTTGCAGTAGTATAGAGGTAATCTAAGAATTTCATGTCATCGACACAACCTCTTACGCAACGTTTGAGTTAGAAGAGAGAGAAAACCGTTTACTTTTTGGCTAGGAACTAGTATCTTTGAGGTTAGCCAACTTATAAAAATTAAAAAATTCCAACTTCGTCCATTTGTTTCGAGAATGCTCGAATGCAACTTAAATTGACTAACTACAGACGGATTTTATGCCAAGAATTAATTTTATCGCACTAATAAAGTAAAATTTCATAATTTCCACAATCCAATAAAGTTAAAGAAAGCCAACCTCAGGTGGACTATTAAAAAAAACCGTTACAATGTATAATGATGTGGTATTTGCATTTGCCACTGATTCAGTTGATAGTACGTAATCACAGAAACCTGTACTAACGAGGATTGTGGTATCGTCAGCATAATTGAGGATAGTACTGTCGCTTCTATCAACGTTAACAAATTTTTATACTACTGATAACGAGACAAATAACATCGAACTTATATCACATCCTTGCGCTAATCTAATTTCATTTTCTAAAGTGTGGGATCATTGTTGTACATCGTATTCGGACACTCTACAACTATTTGATTTGGATTGCCCTACATAACCTTCAATTGTTTTTTAAATGGAAATATTTTGTAGGGAATAATATATCAAATGAATGAAATTATTGAATGAATGGTTTTCAAGAATCAATTGTCAAAAACATAATTAGAAAACATAAACATAAGTTGATTAGGATCATTACAACGTTAGGAAGTAGTAACAGCAAAATGGATAAGAAATATGTCAAATTACCAAATTATCCCACATACACAAAAGGTCTTCAAAAAATATTTTCAAAATTTGATTATAAAACAGTAAACTCTAGTAGTAACAACTTGCAAAATCTTTTAGGCAATCCGAAAGACCCAATATAAATGTGTGATAAATCGGGAATATATAAAATAAAGTGTACACTGTAACTAAGTATAGATAGAACCAAAGGAAAGGAACACCAACTGCAGCGTCTATTTAACCAACAGAAAAACACTGATGATAACAGCTTAGCTGTTGAAACACGTGTCCGAGTCAAGTTTTTGGTGCAGTTTTTGGTGTTTTTCTGTTGGTTAAGTATAGATAGGGCAAACCAAGAGACCTACTAAAACTCGCTTTAAAGAGCACATAGCTCATGTCAAATATTATCGCTCAGTTAGGTCATGTTGCCATGCATATGCTTGAAAATGGCCATAGAGTAGGCGACATTGAATTAATTAAGAGGGTAGATAATAAAGACGAACTTGATTCTTGTAAAAGTCTTGAAATTTTTTAAAACCGAAGTTTGCTTATGAATTATGATGACTACTGTCCATTAGGTTTTTAGGAATTATTCAAGGTGCAACGATGCGTGATACGCAGGTAGTATATATGAGCTTCCTATAGTTTTAATTTTTAGTATCGGTTTGCTGATGATGATAGCTTAGCTATTGAAACACGAGTCCAAGAATAGTTTTTTGGTTTTTTTCCCTTTTGTTACAGGGAATAATATAGATTATCGTAAGAAATAAATAACCTTTTGCATAACAAGTTTTTCTCTATTGTTAATACTTCTTTATTATTACTCATTATTGTTGAAACGTTGTGTGTATCGGTTGGTTTAAAATTGTGTTGCAGTGAAATAGTTAAATTCTTTGATAATGTCGAATATTTGCGTAAGTTGTACTCAAGCAATAAATCAAAAATCTCAAGGTTTGAAGTGTGACTTTTGCTATCAGTATTATCACTCCAAATGTGTTAATATATCTAAACAACAGTTTGATATTTTTAATACTGTACCTAATTTTAAATGGACATGCAATAACTGCAATGAAAATGATAAAAGAGTGATAATTGTTCTGGTTGCAAGTTAATTCCTCAATTAATGGAAGTTATTAATCAACTTTCACGTACCGTTGAAGACCTAAAAACTCAAATTAAAAATGTTACTTCTAATTCACAACAATATGATTCAGAATTTATAATTAGCGAAATTAACGATAGACAGAGAAGGGCAAATAATATAATTATTTACAATTTGCAACCCGGCGAGGAATGCAATGACATTGATAAAGCAATTGATATATTTAAAAGTATACACCCAGACCTTAACGTGAATAATGTTAAAGCGTATCGTATTGGAAATTCAACAAACTAGATTAGACCGCTAAAAGTTCAATTAAATTCAAAAAACGACGCCATTTACCTAATCAAAAATAAGAGTAAACTAAGAAATAATTTTCCCAACATACGACTTAGTTTGGATGAAACACCTATGCAGCGAAAGAAGTATAAAGATGTTGTGGAACAATTAAACATTAGAAAATCACAAAGGTGAACAAAATTTGTTTATTAAATATATAAGAGGATTGCCGACTATTATACAAAAAACTAAGCAACTCCAACAGCAACATTAAATGTTATTATCAAAATGTGCGTAGTATTCGTGGAAAGTGTTTTTGAATTTGCATCTAACGTAAGTGACTGCGAATATGATATTATCGCTTTAACCGAGACATGGCTTTCAAAAGATATTAGTAGTTCTGAATATTTTTGTATAGATACATATAATGTTTACCGTAACGATCGTGACTTTGAGACCACTAGTGAATCTAGAGGAGGGAAGTTCTTCTAGCGCTTAAGAATAAAATTCCAGCTAATGTTCTAGATTTGTCCGTACTCTTACAGCTCCTACCATCATTTGAAATAATAGGTTGCCGTTGTAATTATTTATATTTAACGTTGTATGTATTTGTGGTCTACATTCCACGTACTCCGTCAATTACAGACTTGGAAATATTTTTTGAATATTTTGTACAGTATTATTTAAACAAGAAGCATTTAATAATCTTAGGTGATTTTAACATTCCCAATATAATTAATAAAAGTGATAACTTAAGTACTTTATTGTTATATTATGCTGATGTACTAAATCTGCTCCAGCTGAACTTCAATTATAATATCAACAATCGACTTCTTGATCTTGTATTAGCAAGTTTTAATTGTGAAATAAATCGAGATCTTAAACCACTAATTGATGAAGATATTTTCCACCCTGCATTGGAAATATTATTTAATTTGCAAATTGATGTTTCTACTAATTTTCCAGTCTTTGCGGGTAACAAACGATACAACTTTAAAAAGCCAATTTCGTGTTACTATATAATGCGCTAAATCTAATCGATTGGTCAGTATTGAACAGTTGTAACAATGTTAACGTTGCGTGTGATGTATTTTATAACATGTTATACAATGTGTTTGATGAATTTGTACCTTGCTTTAAAAAGAAAAGTAATATACAAAAATATCCAAAATGGTTCACAAAGGAAATTATCAGTAATATTAAACTTAAGAACGTTTTTTATCATAAATACAAAAACAATCATAATGATGCAAATTTAAGAGAATATAGAAGACTAAGATCTCTGGTAAAAATTCAAATAAAAACATCCTATCGTCAATTTTTATCTGAAGTAGAAAATTCTATCAATAATGACAGCAAAAGCTTTTGGGCATTTGTCAAATCCAAAAGTGTAGTTCTAGGATCCCCGGTAAGATGTATAAACACGATATCTCTTATAATGATCCAAACAAAATAGTTGATGCTTTTGCTGATTATTTCAGCAGTGTTTTCCAAAATTCTACTCCAGGTTATCATAATGCCATCAGTAACACTAGCAATCTTTCTAATGTTAATGTAAAATCTGTATCCAGAGATGACATTTCTCTTGCAATATTGAAACTAAAAAGTAAGCCAACGTCGAGAAATGACCAAGTTCCTAACTTTCTTCTCAGAGATTGTCGTCAGATATTTGTTGAACCATTATTTATCATTTTTAATCTGGGTCTAAAAACGAGTACCTTTCCTACAACTTGGAAAACTAGTAGAATATGTCCTGTGCTCAAAAAGGGAGACCCTGCTGAAATAACTAATTATAGACCTATATCCATATTGTCCAACTTTGCTAAAGTGTTCGAAAGTTGCATGTGTAACCAAATATATCATCAAATTAAATATTTTATATCACCGCATCAACATGGTTTTGTGGACAAACGCTCTACACTTACTAACCTGTGTTGTTTTACTCATTTTACGGCTGAGGCACTAGATAACCACGGGCAGGTGGATGTTATCTACACCGATTTTTCCAAGGCCTTTGACTGCATTGACCATGGGATATTATTAGAAAAATTAAGACTGTATGGTTTTTGCAGCTCAATAATTTCATTTCTTTCATCATACCTCCAAGATCGCTTACAATACGTGGTATATAATGACTTCATATCTAAAAGTTTTTTTAGCAAAATCTGGTGTACCACAAGGCTCAAACCTGGGTCCTCTCTTATTTTTGTTGTTTATAAATGACCTTTGTGATAGAATTGATTGTGAAGCCTTAATGTATGCAGATGATGTAAAAGTTTTTACTACTGTTAAATCTGTTATTGATTGTATTAAATTACAATATGATATAAATGCTATCTCAAAATGGTGCAAGTTAAACAGACTCAACTTAAACATCGAAAAGTGCAAAATAATGACGTTCTCTAGAAAACTTAAGCCTTTATTGCATAACTATACAATTGATGATTGTATTGTTTCTCGTTGTTATGAAACCAAAGACCTTGGCATTTATTTTGATAGTGAATTGCTTTTTAATATCCATGTATCAAACACAGTTTCTTCTGCAACTGAAATGCTTGGATTTATGATTCGAATTTACAAGCAATTTTCTAACATTGATACACTGAAAACGTTATACTTTTCTTTAGTCAGAAGTCGTCTCGAATACGGTGCAATAATTTGGATGCCTTATTATGATCACCTCAAAATTAAAATTGAGAGAGTTCAAAGGAAGATTTTAAAATATCTCTAGTATAAAAATATAAATTTTGTCCTGAAAGAGGATTTTGTCATCAACAACTACCTTAAAACTCTATTAGGGGCATACAATGAATATTATTTAATTACTTTTGAACAATCAACTATTTCACATAATATATAATTTCAGTTTTCGTTATTATTATCATTATTATCATACTTGTTAAGTGATTTATTTATTTATTTATTTTGCAATTTTTAGTAACATAGCTTTAGTTTCTTTACTTTTATTACTATTATTAATATTTTGTTATTTCTAATAACATATGTATATATAAAACTGAATTATTTATTGTTGTCCTGTATTTGGCTTTGTAGCTGTTGGACAATAAATCATATTATTATTATAAAAAATTTATTCCATACTAAATTCACATTATTCACTAAAAAGAAATCTCACTGATCTATAAATACCAACTATAAAAACAATGTATAACCATTTTCTATCCAACAAATTTCTTAATGTGAGTTTTCATTAATACAGTTAAAACTGTAAAACGAAAGTCGAATAGTGGTATTGAGCTACCCTCGATGTTTTAACGTTCCAGTTATATTAAAAATCACGTGAATTTTTTATGTTATTATAGACATATTATTTTTAAAATTTGTCACAATTCTACGGTCTTGTGATAATTTTTACGTACAATAAGAATTCATCAATAACAAATCATCGCACATCACATATTCTAAGCATAATTGAGGAATTGTCCCACAAAGTTTGTTGAGTTTTAAGATAAATTATTTGTTGTCGGATTTGGTTTTAGGTTTGATCGTTTTACTATTATAATTGCAAATCTAATTTTAACTTCGCGATTACATAACAATTTATTATGTATCGCCAACATGAGAATTTGTATTGTGGTCTATTTCTGTAGGGTTTGAACTTTTAGAATATTGGTATTTGACTTTGCTTGTCTTGATCGAGCATTTCTTAGTAATTTAAGCATTTGATATTAAAGTTGTACATCAAAAAAAAAAAAAATTAAAATGAATAATAAATGAGTTATAACATTGAATATTCAATGGTTATAAGTAGTCTAGACCAACGGACGTACATAGTTTGTAAGAAAATAAAAATATCAATTTAATCAGTCATTTAGCTTTTAATACTAAAATAGTACCTACTTTGTTCCGCTTCACAGTCAGAACCAGTTCTAGTAAAGTGTTTTCGCATTCTAAAAAATGTGTAGTTTTCTTTTTTTTCTTTAATCTTATGATTAGAGCTTAGCGAGAAATTTAATATGAGAGAATTTTTTCACATAATAAAACCGTAAATAATATTTACACGGACAATGAGTCCTACACCGCGTGCTTTTTCTTATGATGCCATCTCTCTTTGGAGGTTGGCTATCATCATGCATATTCTGGTCTTGTTCACTGCGGTTCTGAAAATCTGGATAGGTAGAAACCACTCACGCCGGTTTCTGAGCTATGACATTCTCTTTCTTCCAATGCTTCTTTTACCAGTTATTTTACCTTGGATGATTAGTTGTAGCAATCGATATCTTTGTCCTCTCATGATGTGTCCTAGGAATTTCAGTTTTTTAGTCTTAATCGTGCTTATTATTTCTCTTTCTTTGTCCATTTTTTATTCGTTTTTTCTTTTTAGTCTAAGGTATTTTCCGTATCCTTTGGTATAACCACTAATTTACGAATGTGTTCTTTCTTCAAAGTTGTTGCTTCTATGCCGTATAACAACACTGAGAATATGTAGCATCGCAGCATTCACACTTTAAACTCAATGTTTATTTCTTTGCTAGAGAACAATTATTTCATTTTCATGAAGGTGGACCGGCCATTCTCTATTATCCTTCGAGTTTCCATTGAACAAACATTTGTCTTGATTACCCATTTACCTAATTACTGGTACTTTTGTGTTCTCTCAATACTGACGCTTTCGAATATTAGCAGTGGAGTGACTATTTTTTGTTATTAGCATGCACTTTATTTTTCTTAGGTTTATCTTCTGTCCATATTGCTGGCTGACTTTGTTTACATTCTCTATTATTCTCTGAAGATCTATAAAGTTCTCGGCCAACAGTGTAGTGTCGTCAGCATATCTGAGGTTATTAATGGGTGTTCCATTTATTATGATTCCGGCAATTTTTTTCTCTAGCGATTCTTCCGCGATTGCTTCTGTTAAAAAATAATGGTGACAAACCACAACCATTTCTTACGCTTTTCTTTATTTTTTATATTATCTGATAGTTTACCTTCTATTTTTTATAACGGCTGTCTGATAGTAGTATAAGTTGTTTATTGTCCGTATGTCTCATTCATCAATGATGATGAATATTTCTATTAGCTTGTTGTGGCGTACCTTATCTTTGTTTACGTCAAGGCAGCGTTGCGTCATTACACTGTAACTGAATAAAGCTTCCATCGAACCAACTCCATTCCTGAAACCGAATTGTGTTTCTCTTTGGTCTCCAAAAGCTGTTGTATATATTCTTTCCATGTGTTTATTTTGTTTTCTGTCTCTTTTATAAGCTTTTCATTGTCATTCATCAGGACGGCATGTTGGGATTACTTTTTCTGACCTGTCATGCGCGTTTTGGTGCTTTTCTATCTCTTCGCATTATGAATTTATTCATTTTTCCTTCGCTTTCTTTTCTTCCGTCTATTAACGTGTTGATAACATGTTGTGTCTGTTTATATTTTCTTTTATTAATTTTTTTTTTTTTTTTTTTTTTTTTTTTTTTTTTTTTTTTTTTTTTTTTTTTTTTTTTTTTTTTTTTTTTTTTTTTTTTTTTTTTTTTTTTTTTTTTTTTTTTTTTTTTTTTTGTATTTTTTCTTTTTTAATATATTTTTTTCCTTTATTAAGGGGTTTTTTTTGTTGTTTTTAGTTTTTTTTTTTTTTCGTCCCTTTTTTTTTTTTTTTGTTGTTTTATTTAATGTTTTTTTTTTTTGGTTTTTGTTTATTTTTTTTTTTGGTTTCTTGTTTTTTGTTTGGTGTTTTTTTTTTTATTTTTTTCATTTAAAAAGGGGAAGGGGTATTTCTTTGCCCGGGGTTTTATTTTTTTTTGCTATTACTCTGTTTCTGTATAATAATAATAATTATATTTCTCAAAAATGGGATACATGTTTATCACTTTTTTGACGTCTACTTACTACTACAAATTGCAATTACAAGGTGATATTATTTACAATAGCTTAATTCCATGCATCTTTATCATTTAAATAGTCTATAGTTGTATAATAGGCCTTTTTACAAGTTTTTGTTTTATAAAAATTTTAAATTTTTTTACAGACAAATTTTGTATTTCTACTGGGATTTTATTATAAAAACATATACATCGACATTTGAATGATTTATTAATTATTGACAGTCTTGTGTGGACCAGAGCAAGTTTATTTCTATTTCTAGTGTTAATGTTGTGAGTCTCGCCATTCTTTTTAAATTGCTCGATATTTTTATGTACAAATATTAAATTATTGAATATATATTGAGATGGTAGTGTTAATATATTAATTTGTTTAAATTTTTCCCTTAAGGAGTATCTACTAGGCAATTTGTAGATTGCTCGAACAGCTCTCTTCTGCAACGCAAACACTATTTGTACATCAGCTGCATGTCCCCAGAGTACAATGCCGTAAGACATGATGCTATGGAAGTAGCTAAAGTAAACTAACCGCGCCGTATCCTCGTCTGCAATATCTCGAATCTTTTTACAGCAAATGCTGCAGAACTAAGTCTGTTTGATAATTCAGTTATATGTGGTCTCCATTGAAGTTTTGCATCTAAAGTTAAGCCTAAGAATACTGCGGTGTCTACAAGATTCAATTCTTCCTCATTTATATGTACTCTAGGTTTTACATTTTTAACATTAGGTGTTATGAATTTAACACATTTAGTTTTTTACAATTTAACAGTAAATTATTGACACAGAACCAGTGTACAACTCGAGATAAAGCATCATTTACGTTATCTAAAACCGTTTCGTGTCTTTTTATTTTAAACAAAAGTGATGTATCGTCCGCAAAAAGAATTATTTCATGATCATCTTTCACGAAATGTGGTAAGTCGTTTATATAAATGAGAAATAAGAACGGACCAAGAATTGATCCCTGAGGAACTCCCATTTTTATTATTGATCCTGTGGAACGCGTCCCATTTATATCAATTGTTTGAATTCTATTATTCAGGTAAGAAACAATGAGATCTAATGCCGTATACCTAACGCCATAGTGTTTTAGTTTCATAATTAGAGTGTCATGTTGAACGCAATCAAATGCCTTAGATAAGTCACAAAATACACCCAAGGCATCCATGGAGTTTTCCCAAGATTCAAAGATGTGTTGAACAAGCTTAATACCAGCATCGCTTGTTGAACGTCCCCTTGTAAAGCCAAATTGCTTAGAATTTAATAATGAACTGAAGTGAGTCATCATTTGGTTTAATATAATTTTTTCGAAAATTTTGCTGAACACTGGTAGCACAGAAATAGGTCGAAAATTAGAGGGGTCAGAAGTACTACCTGATTTAAATATTGGTGAAATTTTGCCAAATTTCATTAAATCAGGAAATATACCGCAAGTAATACATTTATTAAATATTAATGCTAGTTGAGGGGCAATTACAGCAATTATAGTTTTAATAAGACTAATAGAATGACCCCACAGGTCAACTGTATTTTTCATTTTTAACGAATTATATACTGTGATTATATCAATTGGACCTATAGATTTAAATGAGAGGAATCTAGAGTATTCTAGTACATTTTCTTTTAAAATTGACTCAGCTAATAGCGGAGAGGAATTTAGAGATTTAGTCAGCTCAATCGGAGTATTAGCAAAAAATTTCCAAATACTGATGCAATCTCAGAGTCTGATTTAATTGTTTTACCATCGATGTTTAGAGAATATTCGTTTACACGAATTTTATTTCTACCTGTCTCAGAATTGATGATACTCCATGTTGTTTTAATTTTATTAGTACTTTTCTTAATTTTTTCATTTAAATAATGTGATTTTGCTAATTTACAAACTAATTTAAATTGTTTGGAGTAATTTCTGACATATTCCTTAAATTCTTCGCTTTGATTTAGTGTTCTCTCATTATATAATTCATATAGATGCTTTCTACTTGTATGGATGCCTACAGTAGCCCATTTACTAAAACATGTATTTTTGTTAGCAATTATTGTTTTTGATTTAAATATTGAATCATACTCTTCATTAAAAACTTTAAAAAATTTTCGTATTGAATATTAGGGTCGTTATGTTCTACTAGCAAAGGAAGTTTTAAAATTAAAATGTTGCGAAATTTTTCCAAACGTCCTGAAGTTTTTGGTATTATCGTGATTTTTTTCTTCTGTGTGTTTTTGTAAGGCAATTTAATTTCAACTAATTGGCCGCAATGGTCAGAAGAAAGTTTGTTTATGACATACTTTTTATCAATTAATTCAAAACAATTAGTAAATAAATTATCTAAACAAGTTGCGGAATTTGTAGCTATTCTAGTAGGCTCCAAAATATATTTTTACAATTAAATGACTGAAATAAACTAATTAATTTTATGCATAAGGAGGAAGATTGTAACAACAAATCTACATTAAAGTCGCCGCAGACAAGTACGTTTTTATTTTTTTTACATGTTATAGATAGGACTTCTTCCATCTTATTTTCAAAATTATTATAGTCTGTTGATGGTGGTCTGTATACACTAATAATAATAAAATGCTCTAGTTCCACACAAGCTATTTCAACAAGTCGTTCAACTGAGAGGCTTACAATGTCTCTACGTTCTTTATATTTTAGTTCTTTATTAACAAGTATTAAAGACCCACCACGTTTGGCACCTTCCCTACTAAAGAAACTACCAACAAGATGATTATAGAAATTTAGCATGAGCTGGTGTGGTTTTAACCAATGTTCTGTAATACAGAGAACATCTATATTATGACTATCTAAAAACAACTCTATTTCTAAATCTTTCCCTAGTATACCTTGTATATTTTGGTGAACTAGGGTAAGAGATTGTACATTTATTTTATTTTGATTTAATCTAAAAGTTTTTTTTATTTGGTAAAATATTCAAGCTAGAGAGTTTCTCTGTTGTAGACTTAACTAAAAAAATTTTGTGGAATAGATTCCAAAGTCTTAGAACTACTATTAAAACTACGATTCAAACTACAACTTTGCTCGGAAGGGGCAGGTTGGTAAATAACTTTTGGCACACTTTCCAAAATCCGTGTATTAAAAATAACATTTTCTGTAGTCAAGTCAGTTCGATCAACCAATTCATTGTCTAGGTTACAACTATTTATATAGTAAGATAGTGAAAACACTAATTGTCTTTTAAAATATTTTGAAAATTTAGAATCGCAACTTTTGTCAGCATACTTACTGTTGACAAATCGATTTACGTCAATCAAATGAAATTTAGCATTATATTGGCACATCATATACAAGGACAGATTTAACTTATATAATGAATTGTTTTCAGCTTGTGACATCTTTATGCTATATGGAAAAGTAAATAATATAATTTGTTTTACATTGATTAAGGTGAGTTTTTCAAAACTTTTTAAGCACTTGTTCTTTGTTTACATTTTTATAGTGACTAATTAATACAATGACTATGCTGGGACTACAAAAATTGTAATTTCTAACATTCTCGAGAATGCCATGGAAAGTACTGTTAGGCATACAATAGTTCAAAATTGACTGGTCTAAACTCGCGTTTAACAATTTTCCCATGTCTTTTCCAATCTCATCACTGAACATCACTATGTTATATTTTTATTATTTTCGACGGTTACATTGTTTCTATGAGTACTGCTACACAGGGAGATGGTGAAGGTAGTGTATAAATAGGTTCTAAGATATTAGATGGTTGACATCCATATGTTGATTGCTGAGGCTTGTAATTAATTTCTTGGAATTCTTCGAAGAGCGATTTATTATTACAAGCAGTAGTGGCTTTACCTTCAACATTTGAGTTGAAAATCTGGCACCAGCCTTTTGCCGTTGGATTCCCTTTCCCAGATTTTTTGGAAGAAATTAAAGTTTGAGTGCACGCATCTGCATCTGTAGAACGTTTATAAGTTTGACTAGATGAATTCATAACCAACGTATCGCTGTCCGTTTGTGTGCCGAAACACCTCTCTTCTGGGGGACTCACCGTTAATTTAAAGTTACTAAGTTTGTCATTCAGTACTACCGTATCTCTGTGTAAATTTTTTATTTTCCATTTTTAGATTATATACTAATCCAATCAATTTAGTGTTTTCTTCTTGTAGCGATTGTTCCATCGAGACGCTATCGTTCAAGTTATCATCCAAACGCCTTTTTAATCTATCAATTGATTTCAATAACAGCGTAATTTCATTATCTCTTTCCGTAATTATCAACTTTAACGCGCATATTTCGTCTTCTCTTTCAAAGAGCTTGTCATGTAAATCATCTATTGAAATAATAGAACGTCCTATGTCAACCTTATTTAAGTTTTTATAAGAAGACATTATATTAGTGAAAAATTTATAATTAAAATTATAAATTATAAACACGATTCCCGGAATAAATATCACTTATGTACCAGACTATCGATATATATCAAAAATGTACTCACACAATAGAAATCGTTATCAGCTTCTTGCATGCACAAATGGTTCACTCACATCTACACAATCAATCAAAAGTTTAAATGTTATCTATTATTATGGCAGTTGCTTGAACACAATTTGTTAGATTTAAATTACTAAAATACTTCTTTCAGATCATGATAAAGTCTATTTGATTTCTGACGATATGGCTTTTGGGATCTTGTGGGATTTTCTACGTGTATAGTCTCCTATTTAGTAGTTTATAAAGTGTATGAGTAACTACCAAGTCATTTTCTATCGCATGCTGTATTAGATAATCGCACCTTTCTTTTGTTTTTCCGATTCTTTATTCATCCACTACATCTCTCTCTTCTCTGTGGTCAAAACTTTAGACTTTTTGGGCTTGAATCCATCGGTTTTATCTTTAAAAATAAAAATAAGTTTTAGTAACTTCTTATATCTGGTATGTGGTTGACTTTTATGTGTTTTTAGCCACCGGCTGACGCCTCGGGCTCAAAATCACATCTCGGGCAATAAAAGCTTCATTACAACCTTAATACATAAATAACTATTACGTGTACAGATAAACTCTATTGTTCAAGAGCTTATCTATTAAATGGTCAATAACGTATTTGCCGTTTTTGTTCTGCAATTGTTACCTTTCTACTAAATAAATCAGTTGTATCTTGAAATTCATAGATAAACGAAGTGCAGCATAAAGTATGTATCTTAAAGTGCTTAATCATAACAAATATTATTGCATTTATTAATATAGTTAATTTATAGCCCTAAATAAATTAATTGTCTTGTGGTTTTAATAATCTATAAAAGCGTATAATTTTTTAAGAGCATTGCAAAAAAAAGCATCGACTGATGTTAAACAAAAAAATTCCGCATTTTGTAACGTTGTGTTAAATTTGAAAATATCAAGAATACTAAAAAAACAAGCAGTGAAAGACAAAATTTTACATCTGCTTTGCAAGGCAAATTGCATTTTGTCAGTAAATTCTTGGATTAGTACTTCCTTAGAAACAACTAATTTTAGGTAATCTGTTACAGCTGCAACAGCCGGAGGTTAACGGACAAGACTATGGAAGACGTTTTCGAATCGAAAATGGAGATTCTCAAGGGGAGAAAGATGAGGTAAGTTTTTTTAAATATATTTCGAATACAATATTACCTAGTTACGGAATATTCCATTTTGTCAAAGTTTTACGAATAATACTGTTACAAAAGTATTCCTATACGGTTTCGTGCTGAACTTAATCTATATTTAAGACGCTGCCGTAATTTGGCGAACATTTGCTTATACACATCATTAAATTTATTGTAAAAGTGGGAACTGTAGTAAGTACTTACATAATTTTCAATACAATTCTTCATAAAAGGATCATAATTATTAACATCGATTTTTTTAATTATTTACTAAAAACATTTTTAAGTTTTAGTTCAAATTGTGAAATTGAAAATTAAGAAGAAATTGGTCATAATATATTTTTTACTTGGACAAATTACATTTTATAAATAACATGACATGCGACGGTTTTCAAACCGAAAATTTTAACACCGCTAGTTTTACATTTTCCGAAGAATTCCGAAAGAGTTAGTACATGACAATGAAGAAAAAAACATTATTACCACTTGTTATTTTCGTTAACAAAACGGCCTAAAAGATAGTCCTCTTAGGCACCTCTCCTATAAGAAGCAGTTTTATTTTTACCTACACCTCAGGAAGGTCCTTAAATAAATAAATGGTACGGTGAGTCGCACTAACTTACTCTCATCTACAGTTAATACACATTGTTAATTAATGTACCAATTTTAATTGCACTTTGAAGGAAAATTTACCCTACAGTTATTTTATCAAAAATTTTTCCACGAATTTAAGTAAATTACACTTACAGTCGTATAATATATCATACAACATGGGGCAATTGATAACTTAAATTCTAACCGTTCATACAATAACTTAATTTATGTGTAAACATAAATTTATTTTTCGTTCTTCTGAAACTTAGTAATTAAATTTATTTTTATACATTTTTTAGATATATCTAATTTTCTTTGTAGGATTAAGATGACCAATTATTTTAAGGTGGCACAGTAGAATGTTCGCTCATTATTTTCTAAATTTGATTTAATACGATCCCATTTGGCGTTATTGAACTACGATGTTATTACAATTTCTGAGTCCTGGCTTGATGCCGTAAGTATAGATGCGTATAAATTTGTCAGGAAAGATAGAGATACACGTGGTGGTGGTGTAGGAATGTATGTTCGTTCTAACTTACATTTCAAAATTATTCCTAACGAATCCTATCTGGAACATTTATGGGTTTCAATTTTCGTTAATAAATTATCGATTGTGATTGGTGTCATATACAAACCACCAAGGATTAGTGTAACGCAATTCTTAAATCTGTTCGAAGATGCACTGTTTATCGTGATGTCCATCTCTGATCATTTACTTTGTCTTGGAGACTTTACTATTGACTAGCTTAAAGTTGACGGAACAGACATCTCACGCCTTTAGTAACAACTGAAGGATTTGGTTTAAAGCAATTGGTGACTGAACTCACAAGAATAACTGTAAATACATTTTCACTCATTGATTTAATATTTACCAATAATTCTCCATTTTTTAACTTTGGTGGAACAGTTAATGTATCCGAGATAACAGAACATGAGCTTATCTATTGCACTGCACGCAAAATATTATCCCCAACGAATCATATTTTTAAAACTTATCGAGATTTTAAACACTTTGATCGCGAAAAATTTCTACATAGTATTTCAATTTTACCTTGGACCCGCATTTATTTGATCGGGGACGTTGATATTGTTGTTGATTTTGTCAATTGTAACATCTCTCGCATTGTTAAAATTTAAAAAAACCAAATCAATCAACGATTATAAACAACTGCGCAATTTTGTCACATTTGCAGTTAGAAAAGATAAAAAGGCGTTTATTCAGCACAACGTAAATCCCACTAAGTCAACCTTTTCATGGCAGATGCTTAAACTTCTAAATATGTACAACAAAAAAAACTCCGAAACCATTACCACCAGAACTCAATAATGCAGAACTAGTTAACACCGAACTTTGCAAAACTTTTACATCATCACATATGCACGTGGCTGAAAGAATTGCTTATCTTAACAACCTCGAAAGTGCAATTCCAACCAGTCACCAAAAATAATCAATTCTTTGAAAAGTATAGCAATTGGCTGTGATGGATTAGGTTTAGAGATAATTAAATTATGCACACCTAGTTTACTTACTATTTATACTTATATTATGAACATCTGCTTATTAAACTCTGTTTTTCCCAAAGCTTGGAAGTTGTCAAATATTACTGTGTTGCTTAAAGTAGACATGCCCCGATCTGTGAATGATTTGCGTCTAATTTCAATAGTCCCAGTGCTATCAAAAGTATTAGAAAATATTCTAGAATTACACATTAAAGACTCATAAAAATGGAAATGTTGTCCTTCTCTTGTAAAATTATTGAAAAAACTTCAGATAGTGATATAGACTCTGGAGGCCTTAATTGGAAGGTATGCTTGTAATGACTAACGTAGAAACATACTAAACCTGTGAGTCATTACATACATACCTTCCAATTAAGGCCTCCAGACGTCTATATCACTTTCTAGAGTTTTTTCAATAACAATAAAGACTTTTTATCTGTCCACAATAATTTACCTTTGTACCAATCAGGTTTTAGACCTAAGACCAGTTGCGCCATCGCACTTTTACATGTCTATGATGATATTATTTCTGCCACAGATAATAAGTAATTGACGTTGCTCATATTATTGATCGAATAAATCATGACGTTCTGTTTGGTACTTTGCATTACATGGTGTTTAGTTACAGCGCTATAACCCTTTTAGAATGATACACCACTAGACGCATGCAGAGAGTAGTGCTTGGAAATAACATTTTCTCCTGGGGTAATATTAGCAGTGGGATACCTCAAGGAACAATCCTTAGACCGTTGCTATTCATTATTTACACTGCAATTATACCTGGCGTACTACTACACTGTAAATTTTATCTTTATGCTGATGACACGCAGATCTATTTCAAATTTCGTTTTTTAAATCTGCTTGTGACATGATTAGCAGTGACCTTATAAGATTGCAAATTGTTTCTTCTAAGATGAACCTGAGTTTAAACCCCTCCAAATCATTTGTTATGCTTTTCGGGAAGAAAAATAAAAAGTCAAAGGTACTGAAATTGATTAATATTCAACTGAACGGTAATAGACAAAAATAGTAGACAGTTGTCAAAATTTGGGGGTATACACCGACACTAATTTACAATTTTTCAACTATATAAGTAAATATCTTCAACGATATTATTGGAATCTAAGACAAATTTATGCAAATCGGTTCTTGTTGAGTAAATTCAAAAAATGTTATGTAACTCTCTTGTCTTATCCAGTCTAAATTATTGTGACACAGTCTATGGATCTTGTTTAACAATGATGGATAAAAACCGAATTCAAAAATTGCAAAAATACGTGTATTTCAAATGATCTAAATGGCTCGATATGGAAAACAGACAGCGTTTACATGCATCAGCTCTATACTATCAAGTGATTAATTTCAAATGTCCTCCATACTTACATGAACGGTTAACTTACAGAACAGATGTACCTAACTTGAATCTGAGGCACAAACAATTTTTAACAATAAAGTCTCATAGTTTGTCTTTATAAGAAATCATTCAGTTATTACATTTGCACCTACTATAATAAATTTTAAAATATATTTGATAGCTAATATTTTTTAATTATTATTTTTAACATACAGTTTTATTTAATGTATTACTAAAAAAATGTATTAGAATATTCTAGTATTTTTTTGTAGTTATTTTATTATTATAATTAGTTTTAATTTTACTACTTTGTTTAAAAATGTGTAAAATGTATAACGGTACAGTCGTAGAGCAGCTGCAGTATACCTGTGAAGCTGAACGGCGCCGGAAAAAGTAAAAATGGGCTAGGTCACATCATTCCCTGATCTCTCTGAGTGAAAGTGCAAGTAAAGGTAAACCTACATGTGCGTGCGTGACTCGGGCAACACCGGGTATTAATGCTAGTTTATTTCCAACGTACAATTATTTAAGCTTGGGTTTTGAAACACGCATTTCACCTAAGTGATTATTAATATTTGCCAAATTGAGATTTTCAATGACAGATCCTCGGGCGAAACCACTTGTACTAGGTTCACAGTTGGATTGGTTGAAGAATTTTACCAGCAATATCCTTTTTTATTCTGTATGGATTCTTCTACATAACTCTCAGCGGCGGAACTGGGACGCCACCCTCCTTGGCGTTTTAGAGTAGTAAGATCTCCTCATTTGACTACAAGGAACGTCGCTAAGGTTCTTTTTAAAGATTGGCCTCTGTACTTCTTTGCGTTGGGTAGATTTAAATACGATGCGACCTCTTTTACTGCATTACCTTTCTTATGTATGTCCATCAACATTCTGTAGCATTTTTCTATTTTAATATTTCAAAAAGTTTCTTTGTTCCTCAAAGTCAGCTAGACGCAAATTAACATATTGTGTGTATTTAGTTATAAACTCTTCTCCTGCGATGTAAATGATCGATGCTGTCTTGCTTTGGTTTCGGGAATTTTTATTAGCAGTAGCAATCCAAGGTCTTCGATGTCTTTGATTTTCATCTTTGAAAGTTCGTGGCATCGACATGTCCCAGAAACACCAAATAATAAAACAATCTTAATGTAGGAGATTTAATACACACATCAAAATAGAGCAGTAAAGCAGTAGTAATTTTTGTTCCCAGATAATTCTTATTTGGAGCATCAAACATGAAGCTATCAAACTGTTTTTGGTTAAAACCTTTGCTTTCTTGGGTGTATAACATTTTCATTCATTCTTTTGAAAAGCATGCAGTTTCAAATAACTCTACATTTTCGTCAGATTTAATAATTCCTATCATCAAGTAATGAGACCATAACGAAGAACTTTTCATGTTTCTAACCAATTCCAAAAAAATATTCGAGTAAAATGGTTTCAGAATACACTTTTTTCTGTACACAACATTTTAAAAATCTTTGGGAAGACATTTCATAAGTGCCACTCAACTTAGATGGTATCAAATTTTCTATTGAGGATCTTGCTGTTTGAAGAACTTTAGGTGGAGTGCACTCTAATTCCAAATTCCACATGGCCGCCGGTTTCTGTTTGTGACTGTTTGAAAAACTTTCTTTAAACTTTTACGGTCCTAAATTCTAGCTGAACGTAGGTCGTAAGCCGTGTTCAAAACGTAGGGCGTAGGTTGTGCGTTACGCCGGAATTCTAATCGACCGCGCTACATCGAATTTTCCTATTGGAGAATGATCACAAACTAAACGACGGAACGACATCTTGACACTACTCGTTTTCCGCTTGAGTGATTGACGGTAACACATGAAGCAAGTAAAAAACAATTGAAATTTCAACGTGTTTTTAATAATTACTCCATAATTGTGTGTGGAAAGATAAATTCGATTAATTTACACCCACGTGTGTTAACCTCATACTTACGCCTTATTCTTACACCTGGATGCTAGAATGGCTAGTTAGGAACCTCTCGCTATCTACTTGTTCAAGTACCTCGTTTTCGCCTACATTTACGCCGACAACAGCTGGTGAATGCTGAAAGCCGGTTGACTAGTGCATACTGCATAGCTACTCCTTCGACGGACCCTAATTGTCTTTCGCTTTTCAATCTAAACCTCCCCTAAGGGATATTCTACAATTAACTACGTGCGGACGCTGTCCAATACTTCAATACGGCCGATAGTGAGAACGAATCCTCTGGGCTGCATACTACTAGAACACAGCTAAGTTTTATGTTTAATTATCCTACTCATTATCAAAGCGTAAGAAGCTCACGTACACGTGACATCGAACGATCTTGTAACTTTAGTATTTAAGCAATTCTTTTAGTCGAGGTGAACTCGATCACCGACATTCGGTTTTGTTGACGTTGGCTCCATCAGAGCTAGACGCTATAGATAACGGAGGCGACGTTTTAAAACAAAAGGCCTTTTGGGTTGACGAGACCTGTTTATCGTTTACTTCCGAGTTTAAGTTATTTCTAGGACACCGTTTTGTAAGTGATTTGTGTACGTCAAGTTTTTGCAGAAACCATTCTTAAATTGGTACGCTATCTTTAAATTTGGAGTGTAACGATAAAACTTATCTGAATTTGATACTTTAATTACGCGTTGTAATTTAATTCGTTGTTGCTAACGCCCGTACAATTTTATGCGACAGTCTCTGTTACTTCTTACACCTTCTCTTAGTAATTTTTTAATTGTGATTTGCTATATTTAAATTGTGTATGTGTCTCTTCAATATTGTGTTCGGTTTAACGTGTTGGATCTTGTAGTAAAACCAAATTGAACTCCTGTTGGTCGGTTTTATTTCTGTTCTTTACTCAGCAGATGGCGCCACGTTACGCAACAATTTTGTTCTTTTCAGATTTCTTAAGGACCCCCTAAATCTACCGCTGAAGCAGGACACTGTTGCAATAACCATTATAAATTCGGAAACTCTCATGAAATTTAATGCGTTGATTCGAACTCAATAGTATTATTCGTGTTTTCTCTAGGTTGTACCGCTAGAGCCGTCCATCCGTTTACGTATTTGTAAGCTACAACCGTTACAAGTTTTTTCACGTACTTTAGATATGTAAGCTTTATTGGACAGTTTTGTATAACAAATAGTTCCCCCTACAGCCGTTTGGAATGCTGCAGTAAAACCGTTTTGTGGGTAACTTAAAATTATCCGTTACCAATCAAAGCGTAATTTTTTAAATTTTGACATTTAGTTAGAGTGTTTTGTCCATAGTTATTTATTTATTTATAAATTTTCATGCTTTATTACAGAATATATCTATCCTAATTAAAATGAATCAGTTCAAAAATTTTGCATTTAAAAAATGTAAGATTTCTGTGATAATATGTTCAATTATAAAATAATAATAAAAAACTCCTGATATGCTTATAGAGGGAACGGCAGTGGTACTTAATTTGCTACGTGAGAAATCTAAAGATGAAAAACAGTGTTTGATGAATTGGTTCTGCAAGCGATTTCTGTTTTGTCCATTATTTGACTCGGCTAAAAATAATATATATTATTCGAGTAAAATGGCTTTATGTGGTTCGGTTACCTTAACGGCAAATCTTAACCCATAAATCCTAATTGTAACTTCTAATAATATAATCTAGTATTGTTTAAATAAAATGGCCTGATAAACCTAAGTTTTATAGTTCTGGAGTTCTCGATAGAAAATAAAAAGAGTTTTGGGTTTTTAATATCACGAAATTGCAAATAAAATAATGTCCTGCTAACTTTGCAAGAACACTTTCTCCTCTAAACTACAAGAAAACAATAGTTTTTAACAACAGTTCCCGTAAGTTCTAATCTAATATGTAATCAAAATAAATTATTTATGCAAATAAGATACCTAGAAGTATATATAGCGAAAATGTGTACTGCTAATAATTTCAGGCAGTTTTTGCAGCGTTGATTAACAGTTTTTTTATGAGTTTCAATAAACATTTTTATTTATAAACAGAATTCCGATAGTTATCGGTTTTGAAATAATTGAAAATTACCAGCATGACAACCTTTCGCCCAGTGTCACGAGTTAAAAAAATATTTCCAAACCGGCAACTATCAGAACAGTGTTTAATAATGATAATAATTGTTAGAACTTGTTGAAAACTATCGACAACGTAGGAAAAGTTCTAAAAATTACCAGTATGACAACCGTTCGTCGAGTATCTTGCTGGTACCAAGAGTTAAAAAATTATTTAAAACCGATAACGATCGGAACCCTATTCAATAATTATTATTAGAATTTGTCAAGAACTGTCGATCAACGTTGGGAATAGTTCTAGAAATTACTAGCATGATAACTGTTCGTCGAGTGTCCTGCTGGTACCAAGAGTTAAAAAATATTTTAAAATCGATAACTTGCTTAATAATGATAATAATTATCACAACTCGTCAAGGACTGTCATTCAACGGTGCGAAAAGTTTTAGATACCAAAACTTAACAAAATGTCAAAAGAATCAGGAAATGTATGATATACCATTCATTTTAAGCTTCAACTGGGTGTTCTATAAGTAGATGTAACGTTAGAATTTTTCGTTGTATTATTTTTATTAAAAATACATGGAACAACATCTATCGTCATTGTGGTAATAGTTACGATAAAAATTGTCGATGTTTCTCAAGTTTAGTGCCCGAAGGTCGTTTTCGTGGTAATAGAATTTTTGGTGGATTCTTATATCGAACGTCATTGAAGAACGAACTAATTTTTAAGTGTAATTCCAATTGAGGGGTAGATTGGAGATAAAATATATTTGGATGTTATTAGTAATTACCATTTTTTTTGGGATTTTCGTCTCCATGTGCGTTGTTTGATAAAACCTTCGTGGTTTTCGTATTTTAGGGATTACAAACCAATTGGTATCACACGTGTCGCTTATCAGTTTGAGACGTTTGAAAAACATTTAATTAAAATCCACCCGCATTTTTTGGACTATATAAAAACCGTAGTTTGCAGTTTTTTTTGTTGTACCCTAATTTTATGGTTACACACTTTATGGTAACATTCGAGAATTTGATGCGTGAAAACGATTTGAGGGAGTTCATGCCAAAGAGTTTAATCGACATCAGCCATTGCGAACATTTTCGCCGAAAAGGTATCTGCTCTGAGGGTCAACGCATCGTTGTTACGATAAGTACAATAAATTATACCTACACTTAATTTGCCGTATGTATTTACGTTCTCTAATTTTTTACACGTACTGTGCGTCTGTTCTCATATTAATTTAAAACAGATTATATATTTACTAATGTAATCGGTTGTTATGGCCATCGCGACACAAACTTGATAATCATTGTTAGATTTAAGATTATTGCAATTTTTGATTTGAGTTCCTTTGTTTTGAGGACGGCGGCGCTGAGTATTTTTTTTTCGCTATAAAATTTTATAAATTTTAAAAGCGAGACCCTACAAGTAAAATACGAAACGCTCAATTTCCTTTTCTCTTTATACAGTCTCCGATCAATTATATTTTGTTTATTATTACTTTTTATTTTATTGGCGATATAACGTCAGACACCCTCTCTACCGAAACCTACTAGTTGTAAAAATTACGTAACAATGTATACTGTGGATTGTTCCTTTAGTTAATGGTTCACTTTTGTTTGATATTACTTCTGTAAAAAATTTGTAGTCTTTGACTTTACTTTCTTATAAAATGTTTTAACGTTTAGTACTCAATACTTAAGCAAAATTCTTAGGACTCTAGTGTTGAGCATAATATTCAACATTAACAAATGCTCTCTGATTTGTATTTGACATTAAATTTCTAAACAATACATTCTACAGAGTGTTTCAGAATAAGATGCTGATCCTTAAGGGTGTCAATCCTTACGCGATTTTAAGAAGAAAAGTTCAAATAAACATATGTCCTAAACCTCTTAACTTTTGATCAAGTTTTATGAAAAAATTTTTCAAAGAGTACGAGACTCCATGAGGAAAAGAGCTGAAGCATGCATACTTGCAGGTGGTGGCCAATTTCAACAGCTAATTTAAATTATTTTCTTTTTTTTTAGGTTATTTCATGTTAGTTCTTTTATTTTAATGTTAAAATTATTATGTATTAAATAATCAATAATTATTTGCCAAATCTTTTTTTACGCCAAAACCGCTTGCCGGACGAAAAAAAACAAGAAATCAAATTTACCTTAAAATGAATGGAGATTTTAAAAATAATTTTTATTTTAAGAAAAAGCAGTGGCGTACATAATATTTCTCTAAAAATATCTAGTCCTCATCCTGTACGGACGCCACTGAATAAAAAAATTTAAAATTTCTAAATCAAAACATAGTTGTTGTTGCTTAGAAGGCATATGCCAAATTTTATTAAAATATCTATAAAGATATTAAAGTTATCATAAAAAACGTTTTTTTTTTTAAAACTTGAACACCTTGTAGATCAAAAGTTGAGAGGTTTAGGACATATGTTTATTTGAACTTTTCTTCTTAAAATCGCGTAAGGGTTGACACCCTTAAGAATCAGCATCTTATTCTGAAACACCCTGTATATTGAATAATACTTTTGTGGACAAATTTTAGTTTCTCTGTATTTTCTTTCCAAATTAAGTTTGTAGTAAGTAGAGTGTTTTTCTATTTTGTTACTACAGTGACTGCTTTGTGATACAATCCTATATACTATATATGGCTTGGGCTCATATAGTGGAAATTTTTTTCATAACTATATTTCTACCTTACCATTGAATTACGGGAGAAAATGGAGAAGTTCGGGGAGGGAGAGTCCACCAGGGGGGCTTGAGCTCATGTAGTAGAATTTTTTATTACATTCGCTATATTTCTATAAATAACTGATCTCAAATAAAGAATGGAATCTTTCTTTTTTCCATCCATCCGACAGGACGGGGCTTTCAATTCGCTTACTACTAATTTGTAGATAACTTTCTATTTTGTCTGAACTCATCATGGAATTCTATACAAAAACTGGGTATTGTATGCATTACCGACGAATCTATGATTGAAAAACGTTTTATACTTTGCCTAGATGGACCCGGCATTGTACATAATTACTTAAAATTTTATACAATCACTGAATTGTATGCTTTACCAGTAACATATACTGTGCTTGGTAAAATACATCTTGTTTGTGGAAAAAACTAACTATTGCAATTTTTTAATTTTTAAAACAAAAGTTTTTATTGTTTTTTGTAGCTTAGAGAAGAACGTGTTCTGCTAGTTTTACGAAGTTAGCAAGACACTATTAAAAAGAACTTTTTAGTAATTTAAAAAATAAAACAGAAACATTACAGCAAACTGATCTTGTTTATAAAATAGACTGTCTAAATTGCGATAAATCTTACCTAGGTCAAACTAAACAATATTTATATAAACGAATAAATCTACACAAACATTCAATTAAAACTTGGTTTGACGACACAGCTTCTACAACACTGCACAACTAGAAGGTCCATCGACGCGACAGACCAGACCGCTCAGGGGCGGGGTTGCAATCTATGCCCACAACGACCTACTGACCAGACCTGTCGAGTACGAGCAGCCAACCGCAATATCCGCCGAGCATCTGTGGCCTAAGGTTGTAGTGAACGAGGAGAAATACCTTGTTGGCTGCATCTATCGGCCTGGCAGCTGTTCCGAAGCAATCAACAACGAAGTCTTCAAGTCCATCCGGTTTGCCAGAAGCCTAATCGACGACAAGCAATTCGATGGACTGGTCATCGCTGGAGATTTCAATTTCCCTGGCATTCAGTGGCTTCCTGGCGGCGCCGCGATTGTGTCCGGTGAGAGAATTGGCGCCCACTTTGCCGACCTGTTAGCCGACAAGCATCTGCACCAACACGTGTTCATGCCTACCTTTCAATGCGCCGGCAGAGAGCCGAGAAACACGCTCGACCTAGTCATCTCCGACTCGTCAAACCGCGTTGAAATAGATGAGCAGCTCGGCCCTCCACTTGGCACACCAGATCAAGACCAAGGACACCTCGTGATCAACTTTCACGTCAATGTCAAATCAAGCCATATCCGCAAGTTCTCAAGCCGAGATTTCGACTACCGACGTGGCAACTACGATCGCATCAACGCTATACTGTCGAGTATTGACTGGACATCGCTATTCAACAATAAATCAGTGCAACAATGCTATGACGTCTTTAAGAAGATCTACATCAAGCTGTGCAACGACCACATCCCAAAGAAGTCAGCTAATAAAAAGCACAACGTCCGCCATGGTCAACTGCAGAACTCCACAAGCTAGTCCAGAAGAAGCGTGATCTCTACTTCATGAACAAGGCCGCCAAGTGGAGACACCCGCAGATGATCAAGGACTACAAACTGGCTAAAATCGCTGTTAAAAAGTGCACAAGGCATACGATCAGGTCATATGAGCACGCCCTTGCCAATGACAAGTACAATCCTAAACGTCTTTTCAACTATGTCAACTACCAGCGTCCGCCAGCAGCTCGCATTTCGGCCATGCGCGACAAGTTCAACAAGGTCTACACCGACGGCAAGTCAATCACCAACATCATCGGCACTCAGTACAAGTCAGTTTTCATCGAGGAATCGCCCACCGACCAGCTACCTGAGTTTGCAAGTAGAACAAACGCATCTATCAACAGCATCATCTTCACGCTTGACGAAGTGCGCAATGAACTCGCTGGGCTCGATCCGAACAGATCATGCGGCGTCGATAAAATCAGCCCACATGTTCTCAAGCACTGCGCCCACTTGCTCGCCTACCCGTTTCTACACTTGTTTCAGCTGTCTCACGACAGCGGTGAACTTCCAACGGAATGGCTAGAAGCAAATGTCACGCCAATATATAAAAGCGGCAGCACCACAGACCCTGCTAACTATCGTCCGATATCGCTCACATCAGTTCCCTGCAAGATCATGGAGAAGCTCATCAGAAACAAGATTGTGGAGCATTTGGAGACTAATAATCTAATCTCCAATTCGCAACACGGTTTTGTGCGGCGCAAAGCGTGCGTCACAAATCTGCTCGAAACCCTGGACTTCCTAACAGCGGCCAAAGCGAACAAGCAAGTCGTCGACCTCATCCTACTTGACTTTGCCAAAGCCTTCGACGTGGTGGCTCATCGTCGACTGCTTCTCAAGCTTACGCGCTACGGCATCTCTGGTCACCTGCTCAACTGGATAAAGGCGTTCCTAACCAACAGGAAGCAGCGAGTGGTACTCGGTGAGCATGTCTCCGACTGGTATAATGTGACCAGTGGTGTACCTCAAGGCAGTGTGCTCGGCCCGCTACTGTTCGTCACTTTTATAAATGACTTACCTGACTGCGTCAGCGCCGACACGCTCGTCAAGATGTACGCCGACGACACGAAGCTCCTCACGAAGATCAACGGCAAAGAAGACCGAGTCCGACTCAAGCTGACCTGCACGCGATCGACGAATGGACGCGCACATGGCTCATGCGGCTAAATGTTAAAAATGCAAATTCATGCACTTCGCGCAACCATCGTACAATGTGCCGTACACCTACTTTATGGAGGACCTCGGCGCGGACGGCACTGTGCTTAGAAGGCCCCTCGAAATCAGCAACTCGGAGCGCGACCTAGGCATACAGATCACCACCGACCTAAAACAACACGAACAAGCCATCAAAGCAAGTTCAAAAGCAAACAATATGCTTGGCATACTCACCCGTGCCTTCACCTCGCGCGACCCACTGCTATGGAAAAAGCTCTATACTACATAATTGCGCCCGCACCTGGAGTATGCCATCCAAGCCTGGAACCCGCACCACGCCATGGACATCAACCGGCTCGAACAAGTCCAGCACCGCGCCACTCGTGTGCCACACGGCCTAAAGCGACACAAGTACGGCGAGCGCTGCCGGCTGCTCGGTATCACGTCACTAAAAGAGAGAAGGACACGAGGAGATCTTATCCAGAAGTTTAAGTTTGAACAGAACATCGACCTGATTACCTGGCACTCGCAGCTCATGCGCTGCGGCCGCACCGGCCTGCGTCGCACATGTCTCCGCCGCGAACTAATCAAGCACTGCAACGAGCGCTTCTTCTTCTTCAACAACCGAGTCGTCAACGAATGGAATGCATTAGCTTAAGACGACGTTACACCGCCACCGCACGTTCACCCAGTCAACTGGTTTAAGTCGCGCCTCGATTCGCGTGTGCACGCCGCAAAGATCACATTCACGCTCTTATAGTTATTATAGCTCGCTACATACCGCGCTTGCGCGAGCAACACATTACTCACACGACGAACATAATTTTCTTTATCGCCAACCGTCAGTAAAGCCGTCAATTATCAGATTGATTTCCGGAAGTAAACAAACAGTTTACCTTATCCTATACCAATAATGTACTTTATCTGCCTCGCGGCAGATAAAGTGACATATGAAGTCTGGTAAAGTGACATATGCGTCAGGTAAAGTGACATATGCGTCAGGTAAAGTGACATATGCGTCAGGTAAAGTATTTTGACTTTGACATTATTCGAAAATTATTATCTGTCAGTGTCACGCTTCTCCCTATTACGGCTCGATAATAGTTTTCTTGTAATTTATTCATAACAAATTATGGAAGATATTCAGTGCACGCCACCTGAAATTGAAGAGAAGTCATTAGAGACGTCTTTAGAACTTCTGCCAGAAAAATCCAGGGAAAAATACAATCGCCAGTACGACATTTTTATGGAGTGGTGCAATAGAAACAAAGTAAGGAAATATAGTGAAAACGTGTTACTGGCATATTTTTCTGATTTATCAAAGAAGTATTGTCCCCTTCAATGTGGTCCTATTATTCCATGCTTAAGGCAACCCTTTCAGTGAAGCAAGACGTCAACATCGGTGAATATATAAAACTAACGGCTTTTTAAAACAAAAGCAAGGAATCATGTTCCAAAGAAATCCAAAACTCTTTCACAAGAAGATATACTTACGTTTTTACTAGATGCACCGGACGAAATCTACTTGATGATGAAAGTAATTTGTACAAACTTTCAAAACCAAAATGATATAATGTTGCATTTTTTAGGTTTGTGTTTTATTTGGAATTGCTGGAGCTTTACGTAATGAAGAACTTTGGAATTTAAAAGTATGTGACATAGAGCACAAAGAAACAATTCTGGTAGTTCATATACCCAAAACAAAGACCAACAAGCCTCGTTTATTTGTAGTCACTGAAGAATTTGAAGGAAAAGTAAAATCCATAGAACTATTTAATAAATATTTATCTCTGCGTCCTAAGCACACGTCTCACGATCGATTGTTCCTAACCTACAGGAACGGTAAATGCACTATTCAGCCGATTGGAATCCATACTATCGGAAGTATTCCAAACAAAATTGCCAAATATCTGCATCTGCCAGAACCATCACTTTACACGGGACATTGTTTCCGTCGAACATCCGCCACTCTCTTTGCCAACGCAGGCGGTAGTAAAGAAAATTTGAAACGCCACGGAGGATGGAAAAGTGACACGATTGCAGAGTCCTATGTTGAAGAATCTGTGCTCAATAAAACAAAAATTGCGAAGAAAATTTTAGGCGATGATCCAACTGACAACTCAGTTATCACCAAATCTAAAAAAGAAGATTTGCACATTTTCAATATAGATAATAACCCTCAAACGTTTTCAGTTGGAACTCCTTCGACTTCAGGGATTAACTTTTTAATGCATCAGGGAGTACGTTTAATTTCAATATAACAAATAATAAGTAGATTTGCTGTTTACTTCGTCTCAATAAAATGCAATTAAATATACCTCAGTTTCTTATATTCCGAATTCTAAACAGTTGGCGATAAAATTTTGTATGCACCACGTCAGTAAAGTGTCTTTATCACTTTACTGCTTTGGTACATAAATAACTATTTTATCTGTTTATACTATTGTCTAGTTTAATGTATGCTGGTAGCTTGCTCTGAACATTTTTATTTAATTATGTTTAAAACTCTGCATTTCTTATTTTAAATTTGATACTTAACATTACACGAACTATTAAACACTTTTTATATCTATGTTTTATAACTCAATAAACTATCTAACTAAAAAACAAAATTAAAATGTCCATTAAAACATAATGCAGCCTTATCCAACCATGCAGCTAACAACTTTGCAAATTTAATTTTAAAAACCAACAATTTTAGAGACAGAAAAAACTACTACAAAAGAGCTTTAGTAGAAATGATTCACATTAAAAAATCTACAAAAAACTATTAATTACAAAACAGACATAGATAAACTAAACATAATTTACCACAATTTGTTAACATTTTATAGCCATTTAAAATTTTTGTTTAATTAATTACTTTCACTAAACAAAACTTTATAATTTAGTATTAATAACACATTTATTCAATTATAAATTGTAGCAATAAAAAACATTTAGATCTAATGAAATAAAACTAGTATTTTAATCACCCTGAAGTTTGTACTTCTATCTTCATTCATTAAACAATATCTTTCTATTAAATTGTAAAATTTTGCTTTGAATACCAAAAACAAAAATGAGTGCGTTTAAGATGAAGTGTGACTCCTTCCACCTCCAATAAAACATCTATGTTAAAATTTATTGTATTATTGATTATTATTGTAAATATTTCATCATAACAAGTGGGCAGGAAAAATTTGTTTTATCGCTTTCCTGCATTTATTGTTATTTTAATTTTTAAAAAGCAAACATATGTATTTGCGATACGTCGTAGAATAACAATTTAATTGTAAGTTTTTAAATAAAAAAAAATATTCTTGTTGCTTTGAAGTAATATAAGAAAAAAGAAATTTTTTGTTACTGTTGTATGAAGATTTCACCAACCAATTTTAAAACATTGCGTAATATCGTACTTCTTTTTAATAGAGATAAATTATTTTAGATTTTTACCCTATAAGCTTAGTTTGTACAAAAAATGTAAAAAGTTGGATGGTTCCTGCAAACGTACGGATAGTGATTTCTGCTAAGGCGCAGAGTTTTATTTTCTTTGTAGTTTTAAAGACGTTTTTGCATCTTATACTTTTGTCGATTTACATTTAGAGCATCAAAGAATGAAAAAAATGTATGTGGAGATTTTATAATTATTAAAATTCAGTGTAGGTACACAAAAACCTGTGGAAAAAACCTTATAATATATGCAAACTACTTTCAAGAATACACTCTATCGACCAATAATTAAATTGAAGGGTAAAAACATTACTATTAATTTAATAAAACTTGCTCTCTAAATTTACTGTTTTTACAAATGTAATAAAACTGAATATAGGTCATCTCTTTGCATTTTCTTATCTTAATATCTTTTTCTGCCAAAGTTAGTTTGTAAAATGTAAAGTTTTAAAATAACTGCATAAAAAATTTTTTTCCACCTGAGTGGTATAACAATTTTATTATTAAACCTAAATAAGTAGAATAATACTTTAGTAATGCATTTTGTAATTAAAGTTTACTGTATGTATCGACAAAATTTTTACAGGTTTATTAAATTAATAATGCGATTGGAATAGTATATTCTGTAACAAGGTTAAAATGACAATTCGTTGGGAATGAAAGGTTTCGTCACTAGCATCGCTAATTCTTACGGTGTAATATACTATACTTTCTTCATCACCAAAAGTATACAATAAATATTTTAAGGTACAAATACTTATATTTGCATGACGGATCTGTTACAGCGATGACAGTCAAGGCTAACGGTATATGTTTCTAACATTGTGAGAAAAATTTTCTACCTTTACAGCTAGAAAGTATTGCATTTAAATTACATAGGCGTGCCAAAATATTTTTCAATCCCAATAGTGGGAATGTTAGAATTTGAAATGTGAATTCTATATTGCTTTGTGGAGAGAAAAATTATATTATGTACGGTGTATAAAAAACAAAGACAGTAATGGTTAACTAATTTTTTTTTTTCAATAACAGTTTTAAATTTACATTAAAGGCAACTTTGTCGACAGTTATGTTAGCAGTTGAGCCTTTAATGCAAATTGCATTTTCGTACGGATTACGTTACACGAGTCGACACCTAGGTGTCGCAACACTTATAGTTTTTAAATTATTGTTTGGAGCTACAACATTGGTCAAATAGGCAAACTAGTATCATTTTAAATTGTGATTGCAAATGTCAATACAGAAAAACAATAGAAGGTCGTGTTCTCGAGATAATGACTAATGCCTATTTAAAAAAAAGTGTTTGGTTTAGTGTTTAATAGAGCATTTTGCTACAAAAATATTTGCATAAGCACACAATTTCAGTTACGAGAAATCACTTTACATCCTTAATATAGCGAAAACTCTTTTAGATCTGTAATAATTGATAATTGAAAATTCGCAATGACGAACGACAGCTTGTATATTATTTGTCACTTTTATGTAGATAGAACTACTAGCGTGCGTTGTACAGACAAATTGTTGATGTACTTACATTGTTCGTTATTTAGAATGCAATTTACGCATCTTGTATTTTTTGTAAATGCCGAAAAATAATTCAAATCTTCAAATAAAAGTTTGACAATTAAATAGGTTAACTCAGACTGGATGACAATGTATGCATTATATGCATTTACGTTATAGCCACAGCTCACTAATTAAATTATGTGGTTTGAATGTTATAATATCAGAAATTTGAAAGTGCGAATTTAGAAAAATATCGTGCAAAGAATAGAATACGCAACTTGTGCGTACACAATATTCGGGAATTCGTGCCAATGGCAAACCGGCACTTATTCCCAAAGAATCTGTTTACGCACATGTCACGTAAATAACAATTTCAAAACTCGTTGATTGTTTCATTTATTTAAATAAAAGTGTAATATAGTTTATTGAATTGGAAAGTACGTTTTAAGTTATCAAATCATACATTTGGGTTTTCCGTGGAGTTTGGATTAAATAATTTTACTGGTAACATGGTATTCGTTATTTAAATAACCTAATTATACAGGGTGTCCCACCGGGAACGCCATCGATAGATTATAGAAAAACTGTACATGGGAAAAATTTGAAAATTTGGTAGTATACTAACATCGACGGGGGCAGTTTCGCTAAAATATTTTCAAGATGGTGACACTTTCGGTTATACCGGAAGTATGTGTCAACTTGCTTATTTTAAATGGAACACCCTATATATTATTCTATTTTTGAATTTTGCCAAAAATTCTAGACACATTTTGTGTATAATGTCTTATACCTAAGTCTAACTGTTTTGGACTTATTTTAAATTTTATGTCAAAAATGACGTTTCAGGCCTAAACAAAATTATAAAATTTTCCTATACTAATGCCTTTATTATTTAATTGAAATAGGTTTCCTTGTAGCAGGGACCTATTTAAGTGGGCTATGTCGATATTTTGATAATAAATTAATACAAGGCGATCAAAAAAAAAAAAGATTAAAATTAAATTCAAAATCACGTCATAAGTCATTTCTTTAAAATGCAAGCACCATGTTTTTATAGCTTTATTTTATTTAGCACCAAAAATAAGGTTGACTTTGTACAAGGTTGTCTATTCAAAAAATTCATGGTTTTCGAAATATTGGCAATTTAACTTTTTTTTGTTGCACAAATGCTATTGTATTTCTTTTAATATGAATGGTTATTTCTAGTTGGCCATGATGGCGTTAGAAAACAATCATCTGTCAAGGATATGTCAAACTGTTAAAAATTTTCAATAATCATGCCGGGACGCTTAAATTATACAAACGAAGATTACTTAAATTTATTTATTATTTATGGACAATGTGATAAAGTTATATTAGGAACATGTGTTACAGTTAACTGTACCGACTGTGAGTGTTAAAGTGCATATCATTACCAAAGCGATAACTTTAAATGCTTGAAACACACGTGTCGATAAAGCCAGGTGTTCTTTCGTTGCGTGTACTACTGTACAAGTAATTACTTGGCTTTATCGACACACGTGTGTTTCAAGCATAATAAGTTATCGCTTTGATAACGATATGCACTTTAACACTCACAGTCAGTACAGTTAACTGTTGGCATTTCTTTGTTTGATACACACAGTTTGACATATCCTTGACAGATGATTGTTTTCTAACGCCATCATGGCCAACTAGGAATAACCATTCATATTAAAAGAAATCTATAGCATTTGTGCAACAAAAAATGTTAAATTGCCAATATTTCGAAAACCATGAATTTTTTGAATAGACAACCTTGTACAAAGTCAACCTTATTTTTGATGTTAAATAAGATAAAATAATAAAAACATGGTGCTTGCATTTTAAAAAAATGACTTTTGACGTGTTTTTGAATTTAATTTTAATCCTTTTTTTTGATCGCCCTGTATTAATTTATTATCAAAATATCGACATAGCCCACTAAAATAGGTCCCCTGCTACAAGAAAACCTATTCCAATTAAATAATAAAGGCATTAGTATAGGAAAATTTTATAATTTTGTTTAGGCCTGAAAACGTCATTTTGACATAAGATTTAAAATAAGTCCAAAACAGTTAGACTTAGGTATAGGACATTATACACAAAATGTGTCTACAATTTTGTGCAAAATCCAAAATAGAATAATATATAGAATGTTCCATTTAAAATAAGCAACTTAAATAATATAAAAATGAAAAAGTTAAATTTAAATACCTAGTGGATCTACATTCTAATCATATTAGTACAAAAAAGCAACTAGCAATTACAAAAAAAACGCATGAATCAAATATTAATTTGAAAAATTGAGTTGTGCAGGCACTAATAAGTTACAAAAGTTTAGACGATTTATGGTAATTTTGTTAAGGTTCTTGTAAAAATATTCCAATAATTTCCAAATTCTCTCAAATAAAATATCGTATAATGGCGTTATAAGATAAACAATCGTTTTGCGTTGAACTCCACATCGCACCGATACTAATAATCGTGTATGAGTGTATAGCGACATAAAACATTTTGCTTGAAAAACAAAATACACGTCTAACAGCATATAGATAGTGCACCGCAACTTGCAAAGTTTTGATAGAAAAATGCAAAAAAATAGATACGGTGTACAAAAACACAACTGTTTTCTAAAATTTTAGTAATTTATCAGTAATCTTAAAATTAGAGAAGTGCTAAAGAAAGTTCAACGACGAACTTATTCGTTGGAAAAAATAAATGTGTAAGAACGTATGTAAAATCTAATTAAAAATTTCAATAAAGGCCTCCACTTGATTAATGTTTAACAAAGCACAACCCTCGCTCTATTACTGGTTTCGTTGAGAATACATTTTAAAACTGGGGTTATTTTTTGCTTCATTATAACCTATTAAGTCTAATTATTCGAAAAAAGGGAATTTGAGAAAAATTAAGGTTAAGAAACAAAAATTCGGATCTCTTTGTTTGATTAATAACGATGCCTATTTCTGTATTTGAAACGCATGTCTGACTTGAACCGGCATATATTTACAACGTTGATTTGTATACATTTTGAATTTGTCCTGTCAACTTCATATTACAGTAAATGTTAAACCACTTTTAGAAACAGTCTGATACAATATTTTGAGTATGAGTCGAAGTATTCAAACAGTAAGCTTTTAATTAACGCCGCATTATGGATTTTACATAACTACACTATTTAAATTTAATTTAAATTTACGTTCGTTTATACAATTTAAACCTAAATTATTTTCTGAAAATGTCATTCAGATATTATATGATATAGGTACATGACAACGTTGGGCACACGTCACTATTTAGTAATTTTTTTTAATGACGTACAACCGTTGGTGGTTTGAATAAGGTACATAATTGATGTACTAATCAAGATCATGTTGACAAACATGTGTGATGTCAAAATAGTAAAATTATCGACTGTCATTGTCAGACTTCGACTAATACAAATCGATGGATACCATTTGAATATTTTATAATTTCTCGTAAATTGCTGTACTTGTAATCAAATTTGTAGACGATAAACCACTGAAACGATTGAGTACCTGATCTTAAGAAAGAGCTAGTAAAATTATTCCACAATTGAGTAGGTACTAGATGTACAACATTTTTTAATTCACACTAATTATAGTAACTTTATAAAGTGCTATAACCCGATAAATGCTCAAACTAATAAAGATTCTCTAAACAAATCGTAAATATATTTTTAGATAGTGTGTTTTTCTACACAAAAACAGAATTTAATATCAATATATTGCCTATAGACATATGAATACGTTTCATTATTTTCAATACTTTTTAAAAAATCTAAGTCAATCCAAAAACTTATGTTTTTTTTTAATGATAAGGTCTACAAAATTTATAAACTATGCTAAACGCAGACAGATTGTGAAGAAAATGTAATGTTAACTATTTGTTACCAGTTTAGGATACATGGAGGTTGGTGATATATATTTGATACTTTGTGAATGGATTTCTATTGCCGAATCTGACACACTTTCTCTCTGCGACTTTTCTCAAAACTTCTGCTTTTCCGAGGAAAATCTAACCTCGTTATTTGGGCTGTCGGACTGCAAAATAGCAGCATCTAATTTGTCGGACATTATGACCGTTTAATTGTATTAATAATTGGTAACCAGTCCTGTAAAAACGAAGTGTATATATACTTATACATATCGAAAAACATAACCTCATAAATTCGACATATTTGGACCGTCGGACTAGCCAAAAGCAGCAGTAATTTTGTTGGACAAAATGATTTTCGAATTTCTTGTCAAAATAGCTTCAACATTCGAAAATATAAACTATATAATATATCAAAAGACAATAGGTCAGGAAATCGAAATATTTTGGACCTGCGTGCTCGGAAAAGCGGCCGTTTTGAGAAAAGTCGCAGAGAGAAAGTGTGTCAGACTCAGCAATAACAAGCCACTCTCAAAGTATCCTAAACTGGTAACTAATTGTTTTTATTACTTTGCGTCTATTGAAGGTTGGTAACAATAATTGCAAAATTAGATTTGTAGAATAATATTATTTAAAAACTATGACTTCAAATTAATTAAATTAAGAATAATTGACATAGAGCATTAGAACGTTAAATATTAAATAATATACTTATTGATGTAATTGAAACATAATAAATAAAGATCGGTGTTATTAAATTGTGAGCTTTTATTCTATTAGAAAATTACTGAATGTAATAGTTATGGTAATGATTTTAATTTGCTCGTTTACAAACATTTACACGTCTTTTATACCAGCCTATAAGTATTACAGGTCTATTTCTGTAATTTATCGTTTACTTAGTTACTATAGACATCAAAATTAAGCTATAAAGTGCATTTTACTAAGAATGGAAATAAAAAGCCTTTAAGTCCTGTAGACTTCATAATTGTGTGTGCAAGATTAGATAAAATGTGCTCTCAGGAAAGTATTCCGGAAGGATGAGACTGCTTGATGATTTATTTTCTTATAAATCACTAAGAGCAGACCTCAGATATTTTTCTGCCTTTAACTTTTTGAAACAAAACATTTTAGTTTCGAAAATATCAAAGAAAAAGACAGACATTGTATGACGGATTTTTAGTAATTAGAAATTTAAAAATTACCTACAAAGAAATAAAATATACATGTGCTCACAAGTTCACCCACATAGATAGTTGTGAGTTATGATAAAACCGTACCACTGAACGACTAAATATAAGACGCCGTCATAAAATTCTAAGGTACAACAGCTGTGATGAAAAAATTCAAGAAAAAAGTATTAATTCAAAAATCAAAAAGCCCAATATGTCAGCATTGAAACCTCTGATATACCTAAGTAATAGAGTAATATTCAACAGTCAAATTGGCAACACCATTTTTACAGAAATTTTAGTACATAAGTATTATTTTAAAATGTGGAATTATATTTTTTTAATATGTAATTCTAGTTTTTTTAAATAAATATTGTGAAAGAAAAAACATCAATCACATTTAAATAAATAATAACATGTGGAGAGTGTTTTCCAATTTTCTTAATGAAACTCTCTGGTTTTATTAAAGGACTACACATTTCAGTAATGTGTTTTCCGATAGCATGCTTCCAAAAAAACAAACTATGAAAATATGAAAAGTAGTTTAATTAGTATATGCAAATTTTTATACTTAATTTATAATAACTATAAGTTGATATTAATACAGATTCTATAGAACATGTCATTTTTTTACTATAAACTTGTGAGCTTTTTAAAGTGTAATATTATTCGTTTTGGCATGTGTTTGAAGACTTACGAGAACAGTACTTCGTTAGTGGCGCACTGCTAAATTAAACCGGAAGGATGTCATGAACATAATTTTATGTTTTGAAGGCATTGACGTTACAATTTCCTACAACTCTGTATCTTCTTCATTAACACGCTTTCACAATATTAGTTTGCATGGACTTTAATTGATTTTACGGTCTTTTTTCTACTCAACAATTACTTTTTTGTGTGTTTTAACGACAAAGCCGCTGACCTCTTCAATATAAAAATTGTAATGACGTTTGTTATCAAATATTAATGTTTTAATACTGTATTCTTTGCTTAAAAACAGATTAATTGCTTGCGTTCACTCATACTAATTGTTTTCTGTCCGATCGAATATTACGAGTTATTTATCTTTAAAAAGGTTCTGTTCGTATTGTATTTATTGAACTTTGGCTTTCTATTATTAATAATAGGTTGTATGTGTTGATTAATCGACTACGTCTATGAAAAGTAATTTCTATCTTCTCAACTAGTTTTTAAATTATTTTCATAAATTTCAATTATTGATTTTTTAACATATTTTGAACATTTTGTTGCTTTGAAATTATTGTGGGTGTTTCTGAACCTAAACGAGGATGTATTGATATCTAGTTAGCCTAGATAAACATAAACAAAATATTGTGTTACCATAGCAACGAACAATAACTTATTAGAAGTGTTATATATTAAGTTGGTAACTATTAAGTTGGTATTGGGAGTAAAACGAAATGACGTTTTATGTTATCTTACCTTGTACTGTAATGGTGAAGAGCCATGTCCATTTTCTAGTAAGAATAGATTATTATTAATTTGGGTTTATTCGGCTATATTAATTATTATCCTGCCCCGCGATAAAACAATTGGCGACGAGGTAAAAAAGTAAGAGTGATAAAGTTTAATAAATTCAAGTGAACTTGTTATATGGAAGATGCCGAAAACCGAAAGTCAGGAAATGGCTACTACGAAAACACCGCACGTGTTAATAGGAACATTGTGTGAATATAATATAAGTGAAGATTGGTCAATTTATAAAGAAAAACTGGATCAGTATTTAGAAGCGAATGAAGTAGCAGAGAATAAAAGAGTGGCGGTGCTGATAACAGTGTTAGGTACGCAAGCCTATAAAATTTTAAGAGACCTTTGTGACCCGGAGTTACCCAAACAAAAGTCATATGTGGAACTTTGCGATATGATGGAAAAACAATTTTCTTTAAAAACTTCAATTTATCGAAACAGAATTGAGTTTTACGCGATTAGACAGCAAAGCGAAGCTATCAGTGACTATTACATTAAAATTAAAAACAGTGCATCGAAATGTAAATTTGGGAACCAATTAGAAAATGTGTTAAAAGACAAGTTTGTAACAGGGCTAAAAACAGGCCCAGTGTTAGATAAATTATGCGAAGAAGATGAGAACAAATCATTAAAAGAATTATTGGAAATTGCGTTGAAGAGAGAGGCAGCTTATAAAGAAAGGATAGAAGTTTATCAAATGAAGAAACAACTACACAAAGGAGGCGCGAAGTCGGCGGTATCAAAAACGATTACAAGAGGTGGAAAGGTCAAATGTAATCACTGTGGACGTATGAACCACGATTTTTCTAAGTGCAGGTATAAAACGTTTAAATGTAACGTTTGTAAAAATTGGACACTTAGCGCAAATCTGTAAGTACAATAACCATTTTATACAAACCGAAAATACGGAAGTAGAATCGGAATTTAATGTACACGACGATTGTAATTTAGTGGATTTATTTCACATTAATGAGGTTTCTAAACAACCTTTCATTATAGATGTTATTATTAATAATATTCCGATATCTATGGAAGTGGACTCAGGTGCAGGAGTTAGCATACTTCGGAAAAATTGTTTGAAACAAAATTTTCAAATTGTAAATTAGAATGTACTAATGTTCAATTAAAGGCTTATAATGGTAGCGTGATCACACCTGTCGGTGAGATTGTTGTTGATGTCACCTATAAAAATGTTACGCATTTATGTAAACTGATAATTGTAAAAAGTGATTCACGACCATTGATGGGCCGCGATTTAATTCAATTATTTGAAATTTTTAAAAATGTATCTGATTTAAATAATGTTGTAACTGATACTAATCTTAAAAATTTACTTAATAGGTATAAAAATTTATTTAGTTCAGATTTAGGTACTTATAAGCATGAAAAATTAGTTTAAAAACGATGTCTAATGTTAAACCAATTTTTCATAGACCGAGACCCGTACCCTTTGCCCTAAGGAAAGCTGTGGATGAAGAACTGGATAGACTGGAGTTGCAAGGGGTTATTACTAAAGTGGAAAATAGTTCTTGGGGAACACCGTTAGTACCAGTAGTAAAGGAAAATGGAAAGGTGAGATTATGTGCCGATTATAAAATCACTGTTAATAAATGTTTAGAGGATTTGCAATATCCATTGCCTAGAATAGAGGAGCTATTTGTAGCGTTGCAAGGAGGTGTAAAATACACAAAGTTAGATTTTATAAATGCGTATAACCAGCTATTATTAAATGAGGATACGAGGAAGTTGCTTGCTTGGAGTACGCATCGTGGTATTTATGCACTTAACAGATTACCTTACGGTACAAAACCGGCCTGTGCAATTTTTCAAAAATGCGTAGAAAAAGTTTTGCAGGGTTGTCAAGGGGTAATTAACTTTTTAGACGATATCGTAGTAACAGGAAAATCAGAGAAAGAGCATTTAAATAATTTAAGCAATGTTAACAACCCCACATGTTACAGTGTCTGCCACCTTATATTATTCTGTATACTTCTGTTACTTACTGAGTGTTTCCTGTTATTCCCATTACCACCCACACCCACCCTTACCCACCCATTACATTATAGCGCTATTAGTGCATTATGCTGTATATAATATGTATGTAATATTTATTCCCATTAGCTGTATTTATTATTGTGTATTATTTATTATTCACTGTGTATATTTAGTGGTGAAATACCACCTGCATGTAATGTGTGTGTGTGTGTGTGTTGTATATATATATTACCCTTCTTCCTTCCTTCTGTATTATTTGTATATTATATATTATTGAATGTACCTTACATTATTATATTCCTTACCCCTTGTTACCTGTATGTT